>CAXAKS010000005.1:87500-374097 GCA_963969495.1 Ceratothoa steindachneri | reverse complement strand
TATGAAATAATGTAAATAAAATTGGTGGTTAATTCGAAATTAAATTATATTAGTGGTTCTTTTAACATTAACATAAATTAAATTAATTGAAGCTTCCTTTGAAATTAATTTTGAATTTTAATTTGCTGTCTTTGGAATTAAATTAAATTGGATGTCATGTGAAATTAAATTAAGTTGGCGTCTATAAAAATGAAATTAAATCAAATGATGGTTGGTTTCAAATTAAATTATATTGGCAGTTCTTTTTATATTAAAATAAATTAAATTTAATTGGAGCTTCTTTCGAAATTAAATTTAAATTGGGGGTTATTTGGAATTTAAATTGGCTCTGCGTCTGGATTTAAATTAAATTGGAACTTCTTGTGAAATCAAATTAAGTTGGTGTTTAGAAAATGAAATTAAATCAAATTTGGTGGTTGGTTTAAAATTAGATTATATTGGCGTGTCTTTTGAAATTAAATGGTTAAATTGTCGCTTTTTAAATTAAATAAAATTGTATGTCTTTTAATTAAATTAAATTAAGGGTTCTTTTTAAGTAAAGAGTGAAATTAGAGGTTATTTTCATATTAGGTTAAAATAGATTCTTGGTGCTTTTTAAATACTATTGTACCAAATTAAAGTGGCAATAAGTTGAAAATTATATTGAATTAAATTCCGGTTGATTTGAAATTAAATGAAATAAAATTAAAAGGGGGTTCCTTTCATATTACATTAAATTACATTAACTGTTTATTTGTAATAACTTTTAAATTTTAAGGGTGTCTTTGAAATTAATTTATGTACAATTATTAAATATAAATATTATTCTTTTTAAATTAAATTCAATACAACTTTCTTTTTTTATATTAGAGGAAATTAAACCTAATTTGAGGCTGTTTTAAATAAAATTAAATTGCATGTTCCTCTGAAATTAAATTGTATTAAATTAAATTTAAGATTCTTTTGAAATTAAATTATATAAAATTGTTGCTTCTTTGGAAATTAAATTAAATTAAATTGACAGTTCTTTTGAAATTAAATTAAAATGGACGTTATTAGGAAATTAAATTTGCGCTTCTTTCGAAATTAACCTAAAATGGAAGTTATTAAAAAATTACATTAAATTGTCGGTTCTTTTGAAATTAAATCAAAACGGGGGTTATTATGAGTTTAAATGCTATTAAATTTAATAAATTGGCGGGTCTTAAATTAAATAAAAAAATTGATAATTTTTTAAAATTAGTTGACGCTCACGCCCGGGGCCTTCTTTAGGGGGTTTTCTTAAAGGTGGGGCTCAAACAACGGACAGTACGAGGTTATAAAGATAAATAAATTGAAAACCAACGAGGACATCTCGGTTTGCGATGAGAGGATCTGTAACGAAAGAGAGAGGAGGTGTGACTTTAAGGAAGATATAGAGCTCCAAGATGCTCCCGCAGTCATTGCGGCCCTGATAGCGAACTGCAAGCTTTCAGGGCCAGGCTAAGCGCCAGATGTTAACTGTAGCAATATCGACATGCTTGAGTGATTTACCTTAGGGAGGGGTCGATGGGGGGAGCTATTTATAACCTTTGATCTATCGGTGTTGGTTACCCGCTTGAGTGTATGTGCGTATGAATAATTGAGTTTATGTGTGTATGCATTATTGAGTGTATGTGCGTATGAATAATTGAGTGTATGTGTGTATACATTATTGAATGAATCTCCGTATGAATTAATGAGTGTATGTATGTATGCATTAGAAAGTGCATGTGTGCATTAATTAGTGAGTGTATGTGTATAGTCATTAATAAGTGTATGTATGGTGTATTAATTATTAATTGTGTGTGTGTATTCATTAGTGAGTGAATGTGCGTATGCATTGGTAAATGCTATGTAAATCCCTCGGACTGAATTATGGGTGCTCTTAAGTGTAGTTTTCTGGTGTGGCAGAAAACTCGGGGAACCTTAAGTCGTCTCTCAGCCATTTTATGTAATTTTCTATGAAATTTTTTTTTTCTTCCGTTCTTTATTTTTCGACAATATTTTTACTTCCCCGCGATTTCTTCATTTTTTATACTTTTTCTAAGAATCCTGTTATTTTCCTGGGATATTTTTATTTTTATATTGAAGAAAATAAAAAAAAAATCCTGAAAAGAAATTAATTTTACAAGTGACATTAAATTTTCTCGGGTTCTGATTTCCTTCTCATTTTTTTAAAATTTTTTCTCTAAAGTTTGAAAGAAGAAATCTGTAAAGGGATGGCATTTTTTTTTTCTCTCGACGCCAGGCATCATCATGAGGACAAGTGCTTGGTCGTGGACAGGTATCGGATCTCGGAGATGTCCTGACCGAATCTTACCACACGGGCGTTCTGCCTATTCATGACTATATTGACTGTAAAGGGGTTTTCATCAGGCAATTGCGAATTCGATCGCCATGACTCTTCAAGTCGTTGAGAAGACGATGACACCGCTCCCGACGTTGTTCTCGCTTACAGTTGGTGATCAGAGGCCTTTTCACACACCTCAAGCTCTTGCTGACCTCCTACTTGACGGCTCTGAAGACCGTGGCCACCGAGATGTTCTTTGCGAGCGCAGTCATTTTTAGCTTCGAAGGAGATTCTGGACAAAGTCAAATGGTAAATATGATAATAAAGTACATGCAATTTCCTGGAGGGCTACTTTCACTTAAACAAACCAGGTCAATCTTTGAGGTTGTCTTCGTTCTTGAGTCTCTCCGTGACTCTGTGGGTGATCATCTGGCTGACTTTGAGCTGCTTGGCTCTGTCGGACATTCACACACTGAAAATGACTTTTAAATGAAACGTCTCGGAGTAGAATAATAAGTTTGTGGAACTTTTCTATCATACACATAAACCTCTCGAAAGATAAAAAAAACCCCAGAGTGTAAGAGAACTTTTTGCCAAGCCCTGTAATGCAGCGATCTTTCTGATATGCCTTTATTTTGTGATTTCCGAATCGATAAATTGAGTACCTAGCATTAATTATGTTTTTGTGATACGCCTAATTACAGATTTTATTTTAATTTGGTTAATACTTAAGAGAGGATAGTTATTTGAATGTTTTTTTGTAATCTCGATGATAAACTAATCTCTTTTTTTTAGTCGTGTGCGACTTTATATCTCATTCTATCGGTCGGTCCGTCCCTCCGTCGTTTCGGCCGATTCTAGCGAAAATTGAAACCCTTATGTTGTTTTATATTTTCTTTCAAATGATATGATTGGAAAGGTCATCCCGATGTTAGTCCTGGATTTATTAAAATTCTTGAAGGTGGTAAGGTCATAAATCAGAATAAGTATGAACACGCGGCTTTGGTGAGCAAACCTTGTTTTATTTGCATCTTCTGCATAGCCTTCGTACACCACTATCCTAAAATTTCCTGCTTGTGTAAAAATGTGCGTGTGAGTGCGGTTAGTTAAACTATTTTAGTCTCACTAATGCTACCGAAGAGATAGGACATTCCAATAGACTCAATTTGTATGGTAAAAATACAATATATGTTCCGATTTAATCTCAGGCAGACGAGAAGCGAAACTATTAAGTGAAAATCCAATTTTCGTACAGGAAGGATATAGGAGGGTTTAAATTTTAATATACATAGTATCAACCTGAAAAATAGTTGAACGCATGTTACAACATTTTAAATCCTAATGGACTGTTTATCAATTAAGGGGAAGGATTATATGCACAAATCCTCATAGAAGGAGATTGCCTATAAGCCCGAATTGCCCCAAATTTACGAGGTAGAGTTAGTTGGCTAATGAAATACAATACCTGCAACACTCGCGTACCTGAAAGACGCTTATCTTTACTTTCCTACGTTGTTCGGGTTTAATCGCGGCTCTCTCGACGGTATACTAAAGGATCCGGAAGAAACTGTCGGTTTCCTAGGTTAGGATGTTGTTATTATCAATAGCTCCCCTACGACCCCTTTGAGAGATACTTGGAGGGAGCCTTTGATCCTACTGCCTGTGAGGTAGGTCTGTGTCATCGTTAACGCAACAAAGTGGGGTCACGCCTTCGGCGTGGCTGTCCTGAGAGGACTCGGTTAGATAGGAGGGAGGCTTTGCAAGTTGTGGGAATTTTATACCCCGTTCCTGTGGTAGTAGTCTATGCAACAGCTATGAAGTGGGAGTTCAATTACAGCGTAGACCCTCTACCTACCGGATTGCATTCGTGCGGGATGGTCCCAGTGTAGGATTGCGTCCAGGTGGGGCAGTGTCGTGTCATACCCACTTTGGAATTGACTGACCACTCTAGAACTCTATTTATTCTTGCCCTACAGGAGGAGTTAGAGTTAAAAAAGAAACACAGCCTCGACTGCTGGGGGTGTAAGTTTAATTATTTAGGTGTATTCGTTTTATTTGAGGATGGTGAGATGTTTTTGACGTTAGAGTAGTTCTTAAATTCCATTAATTAATTTTATTCGTAGAACCTAACCAATAATAACGAGAAAAAGGGTAATATTACTCGTTGAACATTAATCTTTCCTCCTTAGTCGTTGTTTTGGAATAGACGATCAATTTGCCCGGTTCCGCCAGTTTAGGAGTCTCCAGCAACGCATCACATTGCGAGAACACGACCAACATACCTAAGTCGCGTGCACTCAAACATTTCAATAATTCTGAAAATAAAAAAAATAATTAACAAACGTATTATCAATTAACAAACATATCATCAGACCTTACGACCTTCAAATCATTAAAAAAAAACTCATTGAAAAGTAAAATGGTTACCATCCGACCGACCCACCTACGGACCGGCCTAGTATAGTAACTTATAGAAGTCGCCGTCCTCTTGACTAAAAAGAGCAGGGAATTTGTAAGATTTGATATTTTTTTTACATATGACTTTAAAAATTGTGCCGATCTTGATAAATGATAAAGACTTGAAACCTGTGTCTCCGAGGGTTGTCCACTTCTCAAGACACCACCACTCTTTCAACTCGACCAAGGTCGACAACCGGCAAAAAGAGGAGTTGAGATAGCTTTTAAGCAGTGCTTAGTGGGTCACCTCATTACCACCGACGATCCAAAGTTACGAACGAGATAAGTTCAGGCAAATGCCTTGAAGTCGAATTTGGGCCTAAATCTGACGGATGAACCATCGAGCGGCTTAGATTATAATGATGATAATAATCCGCTGCCAGCAAACGAAGCACGGACATCAAGGACATTGCATACACGCAACTAGTTCCCAGTTCGCTAGTAATTTAATTGCCTTTATGGTAGCCTCTTATTATGAATGGATACCGAATACCATGACACGGATACCGCCCTTATAATTGTTTTCATTATTACCTGGAACTGTGCTATTATCCTGCTTGATTTCTTTTAGTTCCTATAAAGCTGCACAACGCTGCTCAAAAGCTATCTCGAAGGCCCGATTTTGCGGGATGTCTATTGCCGACTGTGGCCTTGAGAAGGAAACATTTTCCTTTTTATTATTGTATAAGCACTTTTACAGGTCCAAGTCATTTTCAAAGACATATACAGTTTTATTCAAACGGTTATCACGGTTATTCTGAGATATAGTTCGAGTAAAGATAAGGCACCTCAATGATAACTAGTAATATTAAAAAATCTCTAAATTAAGCTAGTAAAAATAAGGCATGTCACTGAGGACTAGTAAAGATAAAAATCATCTCTAAAATGAGCTACTGAAGATAAGTCCATCACTGAGGACTAGTAGAGATAAACCTATCTAAATGTAGCTAGTAAAGATAAACTACCACAATGATGATGGGTAAAGATGAAACAATCTCTAAATTGAGCAAGCAAAGATAAGTCACCTCAATGAGGACTAATAAACATAAAATATCTTTATATTGAACTAGTAAATAAAAGACGCCTTAATTATAACTAGGAAAGATTTAAACCACCTCAAAATTGAGCTAGTAAACAGAAGCCGTCTCATGATGACTAGTAGATATATAAATCATCTCAAAATGAACTACTAAAGATAAACCTATCACTGAGGAATGGTAGGCATAAAGCCGTTTGTAAATGGAGCTAGTAAAGATAGGCCACTTCACTGATGACAAATAAAGATAGAAATCGTCTCTAAATTGAGCTAGTGAAAATAAACCATCCCATTGAAAACTAGTAAAGATAAAACTATCTTTACATTGAGCTAGTAAAGATAAGTCGCCTCAATGATAAGTAGTAAAGATTTAAACCATCTCTAAATTGAGCTAGTAAAGATAAGACGTGTCATGATGAGATAAAAATCATTTCGAAATGAGCTACTAAAGACAAACCCATCACTGAGGACTAGTAGAGATAAAATCTATCTCTAAATGGATCTAGTAAAGATAAACTACCACAATGATGATTAGTAAAGATAAACAATCTCTAAATTGAGCAAGCAAAGATAGGTCACCCCACTGAGAACTAGTAAAGATAAAACATCTTTACATCGAGCTAGTAAAGATTCGCCGCTGTGATGATAACTAGTAAAGATTTTACCTATCTCTAAATTGAGCAGGTAAAAATATGCCGTCTCAAAATGACTAGTAAAGATAAAAACATCTCTGAATTGGTCTACTAAAGATGTCACGTTACTGAATACTAGTAGATATAAAATCATCTCTAAATGGAAGTAGTAAAGATTATGAAACTCACTTATAATTAGTAAAGATAAAAGCACCTCTAAGATGACAGAACCGTTATAAGCCATCCATAAACTGTCGAGTCAAGATTTAGGCGTGGATTAAACCAGTTAAAACCTAACCTAACTTAATTGTTGTCGGTAATTTGTTTTCTTATTTTCTAAACCACGCGGGAATCTTTACTGACAGTTTATAGATGGCTTAATATTGCTTGGTCCTCTTAAAGATTGGTTATATTTACTAACCTAACGGAATTTTTGAGAGTCGAAGTAATATTATAAGTTCACTGAAACGCAAGAAAAGAAAAAGCAACCTGGTTCACTTAGTCCCTAGTAATTAATTAGCGTTCAAATTGGCCTAGTAAAGAAGACACATCTTTGTCTCTTTAAAGAGTTAGGATTTTTCTTTTTTCGTTTTGTCTACTTTCATTTCTTTATTTAAAGATTTCTCCTTACTGTCTTTGTGCTGCGGTCTGGTTGCTTTATCGGGTAACCTCAAGAAAATAAATTTATTTTTGGTAGATTACACAGGGCTGCGTTTGGAAAAAAAAATTTATGTTCCTCAGGATTTCTTTGTGGTTTCTTAATGAATCAAATCTCTTTAGCTCAGAAATGAATGTATTTTTGTTCAACCAGGTCAGATTTTCTCAGTACAGCATACACCATTTTCATTGAGATTACTTCATTTCTCCTGGAAAAAAATTAAAAAAACCTTTCTCTATTTAATAATGCCCTATTATTGTTATATCATAGAAACAGGAATAAACGTATGTGAACTATAATCCGTTTAATAAAACAAAAATTAAAGAATGCAACATAATAAAGGGAATAATTCTAATTTACAAGAAAAGACGCCCTTGACGATTTTCGTTTGTGCCTCTCATCTGGTGCATCACGCTTCAAACACCAACAGTAGTTAACAAGCAAGTTTACGTCCCTTTTATCCTGGTACTTAGATTCCATTGTATTTATGTCCTGGTGGGATCTTTCCCCCTGTTCTTCATTGTAATCACCGCAGTTGTCGGGAAAATAATCCAGATGGGACTGTAAAAAGTGTATCTTTAGAGACATTCGAGCTCCCAAATGTTTAGACTTGTTAGGAGCGGATTGAACAGGGCAACATGTGCTGGGCTTCTTTTATTGCCTGGAAAATTGTTAACTAGTGCTTTGAAAGATTTCTAGGCATCTTTTTATATGTCCGTCATTGATGCCTCAAACTGCTGATCTCTCATCAAGTTCCTGATCTGAGATTCATCAAAAATTCCTGTGTGGAGCTTAGCGTCACTGATTTGTGGAATTTTTTGAAGAAGAAATTTAAAAGCTTGGCCTAGTTTATTAAGGGTTTTGACATAATCTTTCATTATGCCAAGCTTTATATGCAGTAAAGGAAGCATAATTTTATGAGGAGGCACTAAAGTTTCAGCTATCACATATGCTTCTTGTGGAGGCCAAACCTTCTTCTTATAGTGCATACTATCTGCACGACTGTCCCATAACATAGGAAACAGGGATGCTTCGTGTAGCCTGTTTGCATCCCAAGTATAATAGGCTACACGAAGCATCCCTGTTTTGCAGGGTATGTAAATTCGAGGTGTAATATTTCTAAAAACAAATTCAAAGTAATATTTCTTAAAACGATAAGAATATGAATATGTACTAAAAAATCCTGAATGCTGATGCATTAAATCATTGCATTGGAACTAATTGGATATATGTACATCTTATATGAGTTTATTGAGTTATGTTGTATACCTCCTCAATTAGGATAAGTTCCCCATTAACTGCAAAGGATGCATTAATCTATAGGACACACTTCAACAAAAACATATAAATAAAAAACGACTCATGGTTTCCAGTTTTGCTTTCTTGTAAAATGTAAGTTGAACAAAAAGTGTATACAAGTGTTAACACTTAAAAATGAAAATGTCAATATAAAAGAGCTGAGAAATGAAAAATGTAAAATGATCTTATTTTAAGTCACCACATATCTTCCAATTGTGGGTAGAGTAATTTATTGCATCCAGCATGTTTTTATACTTTCATAGCTTTCGGTAAGTAGGATTAAATGGCCTACAGGAACAGAGGCTATCTTTTTACCAATATTCAGTAACACAGCTTTTAAACTTCTAATGGAGGACTCTATGAAAAGTCTCCATTCCAATGGGTTGCAGGGAATTCCAAGGGCCTCAACAAGTCCTTTAATATTGGCGCAGTATACTAAAGAGCTGAAAGAATGCTATAAAAAATAGAATCGAAACTCTTGTTCTCTATTTCTGTACCAAAAGAATGTTGTTTCTTTAGCGAGAAGATTACTTTCACAAAGTCGAGAGCCAAGAAGTTGTGCATTCTCCTTTGAGAGCCCCAGATCCCTGGTCAGGTCATTTAACTGAACTTGAGTAAATGGTCTTGCGACCATATCATGTGTGGAAACCTGAGAAGACTTAGATGTGTCATGATCTTGATCAATTCCATATTAATCTCTTCATGGACCTCTATATATTCAGGTGGAGAAGGTATAGGAAGTCCTGGACCATGTAGAAGGCGTTTGATGGCAGACGGAACATCCAGGTATGCCATACTATGTTTATTCTAGTTTATTTATAGCTGTGGAAAATATAATTGCATATTACATAAAGAAATTGATTTGGAGTTGCAGATAGTACATAAATGTTTAGTAAAAGACATTTTTATGCTGAAGTGAACTAGGTTAGTTTTTAGTTTTATGCTAAGTCTATGCATAATAATGACATTTTCAGGAGCCAGTATAATACAGAAAGCTTAAATACTTGATACAATGCTCACCTTTAAGATTTGTCATGCAAAAATAGCAGTCCGTAGTGTGGTCCTTGCCCTCTCTCCACACCATAGGAACACCAAAAGAGAAAAACCTCTGTTCGCCCTGACTCCAGCGTCATAAACCTATGTAGCATCCCTTGCAGCAGATATGTGGTGCAAAACTTTTATCTTGATCTCTTAGCCTTACTCCAAAATATGCATTATATAAAGATTTAATTACAGGAGAGATTGTACATTGCTGCTCGAAAAAAGTCACTTTGCCGCAAACATAGCAAAATCTGTCAGAGCTATTCTTTCATTTTCTGTTCATTTTTAACTCAACCAATATTATTATTATTATTATAATGCTAAGCAATTTCTAACCTACAAAAATATAAACTTATTAACATAATTACTTAAAATGTATACAAAATTTACTGCGAATACAGTAGTGCAAAAACTATTCAGATTTTGATGTAATATAGGACATGTATAAACTATAAAATTATTATCACCTCTGAGATCGCAAAAACTGGACCTGATAGAGAAAAACGGATGCCAGATTCGAATTTAGGGGGTCAATTTTATCAAGAAACACTACAGAGAATCTAAGGTACATTTTTGATGCAGACCAGTGTTATCTTCACTTGATCTTGAAAGGTTTGTATGTAAGATATGGATCCTGGCATAAATCCCGTCCTATAACGATTAGTAAAACTAGATTTTAGAACGAGTGACGCTATTGAAGGTCCAATGACATTTGTGTTGAGTCACTTGTGTCAAGATTAAGGAAATCTCTGGGTAAATTCATCGCTTTCCTAATTAAAGAGAAAATGTGGCTCAAGAGAAGAAGCGGTTGTTCAACTTGACGCTATTTATTATAGATCGATCCTATGAGTATGAGAACCTCCGTATTCTATGGGAACCATAAGTATCTAAATATGCTTCTATTCTTTACAAGAGCCATTTGAACTTGGTGATACCTTTTGTGGCGGTATTCTGGGTGTACTAGTTGGAGGTGGTGGGTTGGATAATTTGGTCGGATGACCTGTGTTAGGAACATGGATCTTGTTATTTGTAATATTATATTATTAGGACGTCTTATAGGTTTCGATGCCTTTAGTCACCAATAATATTGATATACTGACCTTTGGTAGGCTTTTGGGTAGCTTAGTTTTCATCCGTAAAATTATGTGATGTGATGAGGATTTTTGATAGGCCCTGATAGCTTTGGTTATTCATGAAATTATGTTCCGATTACCAATAATAGGCCGTAGTGGCTTTTTTTATCTGTAAAGTTGTTATGAGGATCTTTGATAGGCTGTGGTGGCTTTTGTCATCCGAAAAGTTATGTTGTGTACCAAATCAAGCGCGCACATGTAAGTCACGTGGCTCTGCTCTTCAGATCATGTTTTGTACATGTTAGATTCGAATCCTAGTGACGAATGGATGAATTTAATAGGGTTTAATCCTGTGCTAATTTAATTTATATGGGAGGCGATGGTAAGACGCCTTTGGGGTCAGAAGATATACACAAAAGTGGTCCGCTGATTTGCGCTGGGAAAGAAAACATCATTTAAGGAGATATCCATCAAACTAAAGACCTACCACTGAAGTTACCATGACCGAATCTCATTGCCACACACGCTTCTACTTAGTTTCAGCTCCTGACTCGGTTACTTAATGACTAAAATCTCTCATCACGTTTCACACTTGCAGACCCTTGACACTCTTAATATTCCTCATACTTCATAGCCATACCTTATTACGTTTACAAGGCGTCAATTATCGTTGATTGCTTAGTAGGACGTCAATAAGCGTTGATTGCTTAGTAAGGCGTCAATAAGAGTTGATTGATTAGCCGTGAGCTAATAACTGATAAGACAAGGGCACAATGGACCCATTTTAATGATTGAATGTTTTTCGTATTTTACATAATATCAGTTCCTAAGGATTACAAAATAGATTAGTTCACAATTGCGTAAATTTATAATTGAAGAAATTTTAAGTTGTGGTCGTTTTGCAGCGTTTGTATGAAGTTGAGTCTATCTTGGTTGTTTTTTCACCCCTCTCGAATAGTAGTCTATAATTAAACCTACTCAAGCATTTTAATATTTAAAAAATTCAATTAATTTTTCACGCAATTGATATGCAATTATAAATCTTATAAGTCTAAGGATTGGAGTCTTTCAATGTACGATTTAATCATAAGTTCGGGAATTAGTTTAGTTGTACTTGCGTTTTGACCCGTTCTTTTACCACCACGTATTTATTCCCGTTTGCGGATTAGAATTGCGCTGCATCAACGAGATTAGGATATACAAGTGATTAATAGCAATCGATAATATCATTTGATTTAAAAGTAAAATGCCGGGCAACGTATCCTACCATCCTATTAACTTAGTAGCGTCGGCGCATCCTTTCGATCCTTCGATTTTATGACCCTCCAAATCCCCTTTATCAGTTTGTTACATCTCTAGCCTTAAAACTAGGATAGAGAAATATAGATACGGGTTACGCCACTAATGCCTCCTGTCCCCAAAGCAAGACAACCAGAATTTCAGCAATGCTATATTATTATTGGATGTAATTATCTAAATATTGTTTTGTTAATTAAAACTTAAGTTGTTTTTTATCTCTCTATATCAATATTAACCTATATTCGGGGTCTTAATCTGATGTTGATTACTTGGAAAAAGGTGTCGCAATTAAGAAACGTGACATTATGCATTAGTCGGAATAATTAAGAGTAATTAAAACCTCATATTATAATAATTAGAATTTCCCCTTAATGCCTTTGCATTACTACATCTTAAATATCTATAAAAGAAACGTATATATCCCTCCCCCCCCCCATATCTCCAAATATTTCTCTGTCCGCCATCGCCAAATGTGTCGATTTCTCCTTCCTCTAAAGGAGTAGGCGGTTGCCATGGAAACGCGCTAATGGAGAAAACGGTCTGGTAGTTGAAAACTGGCACTCTCATTATCGAGGCGAGATGATGGCACTGGTCTCGAATTATTATTATTATTATTATAATTATTGTTATTATCATTATTATTTATATTTTTTTAAAAGGAAATGAACAGAAGGATTTATTTTTTTGTAACTTGTTTAATTTAAGCAAATTCAGGAGAATTGCGCAACCTCGAATTTAATTAGTTTGGGATACTTTTTGCACATATTATCACGTAACTTAATTCCACCATTTTACAAAGCTGTAAAACGGATTCGGATGCAAGGGAAAAGTCTAGTTCCTCCCTGACAGATAAAAGGCCTCAAAAGGAGGGCGAATCTGTTATAGCACCCTTGTTCCATTCTCGGTTGTCCTGCTTTGGCAGGCAGCGACAACGGCAGGCAAGGCTCTGTTTTTTTCAACTCTAGCCACCTGCAGGGAAAGAGAAATAGAAGGGTAGAGTGGTGAAGTCATTTACAAGTGGATATGACATGACCCTATCCCACCTGGATGTAATCCTTAGGGGAGGGGGAGGTAAACTGTAATTGAACACCCAATTCATAGCTGATGCATAGACCACTACCACAAGAGGGTGCTACGAAAATTCCCCTGGCATGCAACAGCCTCCCTCTACTGTGGCGTGGTCCCTATGGATGGTCTTACAGAAGGCGCGGCCCCAATTAATTTGTGGTAATGTTTGGTCGGCGCCTACAGCACAAGAACTAGGATCAAAGGCTTTCTCCCTAGAGCACAGGAACTAGGATCAATGATTTCTCCCTTAAAATCCAAGGGTTCCGAGGGACGAAAGATGTCACCTGCTCTAGGGGAGCTATAAACAACAAAATTTATCCAGTGCCCCCTCCCCCCTTCCTGCCCTCTCAAAGGGAACCTAACTTGAAATAAAATTAAAGTTTACCACAATTTCCACGTTTGATTTTTAGAGTTGGACTGATTTCAATCTCTCGCTCTTGATTCTTTGCAGGTGTGTGTGTGGGGGGGGAGGGGGGGCCTCGGGTTATAATACCCCTGTTGTACCCAGGACGTAGACCTGGAGGAGCGGCACTCCATCTTCATCACAGTGCCCCATGAGAAACGGATGCGCTTTCCTAGGGCGTCTTTGGCACCTCTTTTAATTTCCCCCATTATCTTTACCGCGCCTGTGTATATTCAACCCAGGGGAAAGATGGCGTTAAACTTCTTTAAAAGAAAATATAATTTCCTAAGAGTGCAAGAAAACAGATATATATTTATTATTATTTCCCCTCCCCTAAAGCGTTTGACCGAGATGATGTAATCACCGTTGATTTTTTGTTTACATTACTGGTGGGGTGGGGTGTCTAGTTCACTCATTATATTTATTTAAAAAAAAGTGAAACCAACGTGTGCATCTAGCAAAATGTGAACGAGGTATAGGGCCAAAGAATAAAAATTAAGGTAAATAATTTCTCGCCGCTGGGGGTATGGAGGGAACTGCCTTAAATCCCCCCACCCCCTCTCGTTTCTCCACGATGGCTAGTCTACCTGAGAGGCTAATAACGGCGAAAGATTATTCACGTAACTAATATTAAACATCGGTCTTTGCCCAAAACGGCCATGAGTTCATTTGACCCCCCCCCCCCCGTCACAAATGTGCCCACGAAAAATCCGAAGAAGACTCCAAAGTGTCTACAGATCTAGTTAACAATGTAGTTAAGTTCTGAACTAATCCTAGTTGATAACTTAACCACTCTAGCTGCGAGGTTCTACAAGCAGTTCTACAAGAAAAATGTCACTGAATTTCAATCTATTTCACTATTAAATTGTTTTCCTTGGCATTTCTTATGATGTATTCATTTCCCTTGACGTTCTTAGAGATCTTCGGAGGTCTTCGTTCAAACAGTCATTCAAAGCAGTTTCAGAACTTCTCCCCTCCGTGTAATGGCCCACCTCACCCATTCTGTCCACTGTTTGTATTCCTTGACTGCATTATGTTCTCAATTAAGCCATAAACTGACTGAACCACGGATTCTCTTCCAGATTTACCACTTTTTCACTCTTTTCCCACTCCTTGCCTCTACAAAGGGAAAATATTATCCCCTATCAATTTCATAGATAACCATTCAGAACCTCTCAACCTATAAAGAACGTTGGAATAATTTACATTTAGAAACTAGATCGGGACTTCTTTTGAATTATCGGGGAGCCAAAAAAGGGTTAATACTTCCTACATGCTGCGTGTCAGAGAATTTTCGTAGCAAAATAAAAGTCTTCGAATATCTTTCATTGCAAGTTTTATTATTTAGAGGCAAAATAAATTGGCAATCCCCCAGTATTCAGATCAAAAGAATATGGCAGAGGAGGCAATAGATCCGATTCTAGACAATTCATTGTATCTGCCACTACGCGATGATCTGTAGTGATGCATTTTCTTGCAGAAACACAAATCCTAACCGATTGATCAGCGCTGGATGCCTTTTGAATTACTTCATCTTGAACTTTCACGGTTATGCGGCGTATACTTCACTCTTTTTTTTTTCTTTAAGCGATCAGATTTTTACTGAACGATTCTTTGATAAGGGTTCATTTGAAAGTTTTCAGCAGAATTTTTGTTGGCTTCAAAGCCTAAGGAGTTTTATTCAAGAGACGTAAATAGACTTTTATTTTAGTAGGAAAAGATTTCTGAGACTTATGGAAACAATATTTCTATTCGGAAACCAACAAAGACGGTAAAATTCTCCTTGTTCATTTATCGGTTTAAATATGCACGAATTTTTTGCGTTATTTGATATTATTTATGTGTATTTAAAGCTTTAGCTTTTATTTCACACTTCATGCAATTCCATGTATATCTAAAATCGTCTATTTTGGGTAGTTTTTTTTAACGATAAAGAGTCTAATTAAATTTGCGAAAATGTAATAAGAATTTAGGGGTGTCCAAATATCAGGAAATTTATTAATT
This sequence comes from Ceratothoa steindachneri, assembly GCA_963969495.1. Lineage (NCBI taxonomy): Eukaryota > Metazoa > Arthropoda > Malacostraca > Isopoda > Cymothoidae > Ceratothoa > Ceratothoa steindachneri. The sequence goes on along the minus strand of CAXAKS010000005.1, from coordinate 358,837 downwards.
TCATGAAATGCAGACGTTTATTTAGAGATTTAATAGAATATAAAGACTTTTACAAAGATTTCTCTTCCGAAATGTAAGGGCTGAAAAAAAGCCGTTCACGTAATCCCTCTATCCTTGTTACCAAAGCTTTTAGGATACCTCAAATGTTTCTTATTCCTGGGCTGTGTCTCTGAATATGTTGGTCTATGTAGGTTTTCATGTATGTGAACATACATCTGTAAAGCAAAATAAAAGTACAAGCTTCTTTATAGCTTTTTTTTGAAATATCTTAAATGGTGATGCTATTGGAATGTCTGAAACTGTGGTATCAGTAGGCGGTATGTTAGTCGAAATCTCTTACTATAACACATCATATTTGTTGATTGAAATGATATTAAAATTCCACAGGGTATGATAATGATGTAATAATGGCGAAAGCACGTAAGGATAGTGTGTAGGAAAGAAGTCTGATACACATGATAGACGAAGAGAGTCTCAGTCGTTGACAAATCACCTGGAGGGTGAGCGGATCACATTCCGGTGATGCCAAAAAAAGGTCCGAAGTAAGAGAAACATCCTGACCAACCTCTTTCTGGACGACCCAGGGTCATTACGCTACGTGACAGCCAGGTCGATGCATCCATCAGAAAAGTCGACCGTATGCTTCTTGCACAATGCCTGAAGTGTAACAAATATCATGGTGATTGATTGGCCACCTCAAGCTCTGGATAAGAATACACCGGAAAACCTCTGGAAGGACCTGAAAGAGGCCGTAAAACGTCGTCAGTCAGCGTCCATTGAGCAAATGCTAGCAGTTATTGCCGATGTGTGGACCAGAATAAGACCCACCAGGTGTCGCCAACCCTCGTGGAGAGCTTACCTCCACGAATAAATGTTCTCATCACTGACAAGGGACTCTTCACACGCTACTGAACTTTGCGTATCAGTTTGTTATTGCTGTAATTTTTCCAGAGCTTTATCTGATTATCTTTTTTATGTTACTGATGCTAATACACTTTGTGCAAATTTTGTCTTTTGTTCATTAGTGGTAATTGTTTGGGGCATATATAACTTATTGCTATTCATACTTCCTTGTTTTAATGTTACATTCAGATTAATATGCAAATAATAATTTTACGACTTTCCATTTATCTAAATTCTTAAAATTTCCGGGGTGTCCGAAAACTTTCGGTCATTGATTACGATAGATAGAAGGGTAATTCATGAAGCATAAAGAACCAAAGAAGATTTCCCAGAAAAAAAGAGGTATTTAAAATAAAGTTTTAGGCCATACATAGGCCATTCAGAGTAAAATGTCGAGAAATAAGACTTTTACTAAAATAATTTCCTGAAATACAAATATATTTCCTCGCGATCAACCAATTTATATAAACTGTAAATCCAGTCCTAAATTTCTCTAGTAAATTTGCATATTCGTTCCGCTGTATTTACATTCCGTTGCATATACCATAATATGTACACCTTTGAGACTGTTATTAGTTTCTTGTAACATAATATAGATTAGGTTATTTCATACGTCATGAGGCATTATTTGACTCGGAGAACGTTAGCCATACAGATAGATTTGTTTAGGACGACTAGAGGAATTCAATCAAGATCTTTTAAAAATAACAGTGGAAAAAAATACGATGGTAACTACTAAACCATTGGCTGAAAAACTGCAATTAAATTATTCCACGTTGCATCGTCATTTGAAGGAGAGAGGCAACCTTTCACAATAGGAGGCAAGCCACTCTTGTACTAGTGAACCATCTTTTTAATAGAATTGTTACAACTGACCAAAAGTAGATTATGCACATTAATATTAAATGTTCTAGACAAAGGGGAAAAGCGAAACGAGGACGTCACCCATTACGGACGCCCTTGTGAGTTTGATGGGATAGGAAGGGTATAATTCATTTTGTAATTCTTAATCCAAATCAGAATATCAACAAAGGGGTTTGTCTTGCTGACTGCAACCATTTACAGGAAGAACTTCAAGAAAAGAGGCCAGCATTAATCAATAAAATAAGATTACTCTTTCATCTAGCTCATATCGTACGAGATAAAATAAAAGCGAATCACCTGAAGAGAATGAAGATTTCAACAACAGAAGAGGGTGAAACACACGGAAAAAAATTTTAAAGCAAAGTTAAGCAATTTTTACATACATGCTATCGAAAAGTTAGTAGAAATATGTATAGCGGGAAAAACTGATCGGAATTAAGTATATTACTTATTAAGTAATTAAATATTTATTTAAATACATATAACTTCAAATAGTTGTTTGATTTCGATCCATAAAATAATGATCAAATATGAACTAAATACATGTAAGTTTGAAAAAACTATTTTCTATTTTAGTTTGTACTTTGTTCCTGATTGTTCAATCCTCCATTAAAATGACTAAATAATATTTCATTTTCTCCGAGATCTGAAAAGAACAAAATTGAATAGTTCATTCAGCAAGAAATTCCCAATGTTCAATATTTGCGAATATTCATTTTACGTTTATTGCTTTCCAGCATAATTTTTCAATTCATCAAAGCGTCGCACTTAAAATTCCACATCAAATTACTAATCAAAGGATTCAATTTTATGATATTTTATGCGTCAATGTTTGGTTTCCCATATTTCTTTTGTCCTTCACAGGACTTTGTTCTCCTATGTATGTGTTAGTGCTGTTTCCTGTATCTTACTTTCTGTAATATACTGGTTATAATTGAGAATACTACTAAAAGAGAATCTTGCATGCTCTCTCTAAATCATTATATAGCCAAACATGAAATTGATTGCAATTCCATAGCTAATAACAGAAATTATTCAATACGTCCATGTTTGGTTTCCGTGTTTCCTTCCTCCTTTACTAAGCTTTATACTGTTTTGTATGTGTTAGTGTTTTTTTCTTACTTTGTGCACCCCGTAAGGGGCGCGGCAATTTGCCATCCTGGCCGCCGTGCTGACGGGATCCAGCGCTCCGTCCGGCCCCAGCTTAGCCTCTCTTCCTTCCTTCAAAACACTTGTTTCCTCTCTTTTCACACAACCTCTCCCACAACTTTCTCTGGTCAGCCTCTAATTTCACAGGGTAGATGTTGACCTTCCTTTCAGCCAACCGTCCCGCATCGGGGCTGAGGGGGTGGGGGACAATGTTCCCTAACCCCTGAGCTCCGGTCTGGGGTGGCTGGTTTTTAACAACCTGCTTCATCCCCACCCATACCTTCCTCACATCTCTTTTCCTCTCCTCTTCACAATCTATATATTTTACGCCGTGTTCAAGGTGGAGCCGCCATGCCAATGGACTGCCAGGCCACCAGGCGGGAGGGGTGGTCCCAAATGGCGGCGCCTGGCTCTGCCGGGCTTGTAAGCACCTCTCGCAGTGCGGGCTACTGCGAGAGGTGTGCGCTATTGCATCCCGTGTTAAAAAAGGGTCACCATGCCCAATGATGAAGATCAAACAAAAAAAACCCAACCCCCAACTTCCCCAAGAACAACGGAGCCGCCCTCGGGCAGCTCCAGCAAAAAAAATGGAGGTCCCCCCCCCTCCTGTGCTGGCACAGGGGACCCTCCATATTTCTCTAACCGGAGAGGAGGCTTACTCCTCTCCTTCGCCTACGGGTGCAGGGGACTCCCCCTCACCCCCTTTTCTGGAGGTGCTTTCGGGCACCTCCCTTTTCCCAGCGGCAGTCCCCTCTTTTCTTTCCAAGAGGATTGCCAAGAAAGCCAGCAGGCAGCCCTTAGCCAGCCGCTCCCCATCGAAGCGGCTCGGTAGGGCAAACCCCCTTAGGGGGGAGAGGGAAGCCAGGCCCCTTCAGGCGCTTCCCTCAAAAGACCTGCTGGCAAGAATTTTAAACCTTGCCGGGGTCAAGGCCTGTGCCTCCCCACACAAGACTGGCGACACTGCCAAGGGGACCTGCGATGTCCTGGGAGGGGATGGCCAACTGGAGGCCCCTCCTGTGATAGACATGGTCCTTGAGGAGATTCAGCCTCAGACGGTAAGGCCTTTCATGGGGGGGGGAATTCGGGCTCGGCGCCAAGCACCGAACCCGAATCCGCCCCTATTCAAGGTCCTCCTCAAATGGCTGAGGGCTCCGAGGCAGTAAAAGGAGGGTAGGGATCTCCTCCGACAGGTGCCTCTACGACAACCAGGACCTTCTCCATTTCGGAGAGGGACCTGGTTGAGGCCGGTCCATCTGGCCTGGGGGCTTCTGCCGGCAGGGGTGAGAAGAGGGTTCATTCCCCGGCCTCCTCTCCAAAAAAGAAAAAGACTAAAAAGACGAAAAAAGACTCGGGGCTCCTCTCCATCCGCGGGGGCTGCGGGGACGGATGGGTCTGCTGCCACTTTGGTAGGCGACCAAGCCAAGATCAGCACATCCGGCCCCTCTACTCCCTCGTGTGCGGAGCCCCTGACCAAGACTAACACCAAGAGTGCACAGGGCGAAGCCTCGATGACATCGGGGCCCCTGATTCAGAGGTTACCTGGCGTTTTCGAGCCCGCTGGCTTCAAACGCTTCCTCGTTATTCGCTCCACTGATGGCACCATGTTGTCCAAGGGCAACATGATCCATCAGAGGAGAGGATTAGCTAGTGCAATTGGTAGAGAGCCGAAGGTGACCTGTTTCTCGGACGGCAGCCTTCTGGCGAATGCGGCGAATCCCGCCGAGGCGGCCAAGATAAGTGCTCTTCGGACACTTCATGGCACCCCGATGAGTGTGACGCCGCACTCTACCATGAACTTTGTGAAAGGAGTAGTTTATGCGGGTGAACTCGTTGACTACTCCATTGAGGACATCACCCTAGAGCTGGCCGACCATGAAGCGGTCAAGGTCGAACGTGTGATGAGAAAACAGGAAGGGGCTTCGAGACCCACCCCTACACTCTTCGTCACGTTTGACTGTGACAAGCTCCCTGAGTCGGTGCGTGCCGGTTGGTACCGCTACCGCGTGAAGGCATTCGTGCCACTGCCGCGGCGGTGCTATTACTGTCACCGCTTCGGCCATACGAATCGCTCATGTAGACGTGCAAAGTCGGGGTCACCCGAAGTCTGTGTAAATTGCTCCAAGGTCGCACACGATAAGTCCAAATCGTGTGTGGCCAAGTGTGTCAATTGCGGAGAGCCGCACCCTGCTTCTTCGAAGCAATGTGGTGCATATCTCCTGGAGAAAGAAATCCTGGCCGTTCAGGCCCAGGATAGACTCTCATTCCGCGAGGCTAAGGACTTGGTCCTGGCGCGCCCAGCTCTGCCTGGGACGTCATATGCCTCAGTAGTTAGAAAGGCACCCTCTGCTCCTGGACCATCCAGGCCAACGAGCACGGTTGTTACCGCGCCCATTCGCAGCCCTTCTGCGGGCTCTACCCAACCCGGGCGCTCCCCTGGTAAAGCTGGTGGCAAAAAGGGTTCATCCCCAGCCCCGGCTAAAACCAGGGCTCCCCCCTCTTCCCCCAGCGTGACCGTTTCCCGCAAGGCGAAACGGCCACGCGCCTCCACCGAGTCGTTAGACTCACAGGAGGCAACACCCCTGAAGATGGTCGCTAGGCCATCTTCGGGGGTTCCTAAAGCTGTCTCCCGAAAGGAGGACAGCAACAAAGGAGCTTCGGCTCCTTCGCCCACGCCCCGAGGTGGAGCGAGTGGCTCGGAGACGGTGGTTCCTCGAAAAGAGGGCCCCCCGCCTCCGAAGCCGCAGCATCCGCCTAAGGCTTCGAGGCGGAGGGAGAAAAAGACTTGCATGGCGAGCCCAACCTCCCCCAATAAGTCCTCGAAGGCGACAGCGCCTCCAGCGCTTTGTCCGGCCAACAGCGCCCGGGGTTTTGCCCCCGGGAAGCGTACGGCCATTCCCGTGTGGGTCTTCAGTTCGAGGAGGGACCCCGCGTCTCCTCCGAGCTAGGCCTGGAGGGCATATTCCTTCAATGGAATTGCCGTGGACTCCGGGCCAACTGGGAGGAGCTGCGGAGGCTCGTCTCGTCCCGTTCCCCGTTAGCTATTTTTTTGCAGGAGACCATGCTAGGCGCCTGCCCCCTGCCCGCCCTCCCGGGGTACAAGGGTCTTGCGACCCCAACACCGCGGGATGGCCGGGCTGGGGGATGCGCGGTTTACACCCGGCATGATGTCTCCGTTCTTCCTTTCTCTTTAGATACCTCCTTTCAGGCAGTGGCTGTGCAGCTGCACCTGGATAGGAGGTATACTATCATTTTTGCGTACATTCCACCGTCAGCTGACTTCGACGCGGGGGACTTCCGCCGCGTCGTGGCACGGTTGCCGAGGCCCTATCTCTTGATGGAGATCTGAACGGCAGGCATCCTCTCTGGGGAGATTACTCCATAAATCCCAGGGGACAAGTCCTTGCCGATCTGATCGAAGAGCTTGAGATGGGTGTCCTAAACGTGGATGAGTTTACGCATCACTGTCCGAGAACCGCTTTATTTTCTTGCCTTGACCTATCTTTGTGCTCTTCGGATGCACAGCCTGATTTTGATTGGGGGGTGGTCGATGACCTCCATGGTAGTGATTACTTTCCCATTCAAATATCATTTTCAGGGCAACTGCTGCCTGAGAGACCACCTCGGTGGTGCTTGGCACGGGCGCGGTGGCCTGCATTTCAGGAAATGACTGAATTATCTATCTCAGTCGAGGAGTTTAGGTCGGTAGATGAGGCCGTTGAGTTCTTCTCCGGCAACCTCATCGCCGTGGGCCTGACTACTATTCCTAGGACGTCTGGCCGTTTTGCACGCCGACCACTCCCATGGTGGTCGGCCGAGTGTGAGACGGCCCTCAAACAGAAGCGTTATGCCTACATGCGCTATAAGCGCCGTCCGAACGATTTCACTGTCGCTGAATTTCGTCGGGCTAGGGCTAGGTTCCGGTATATTTCGAAGCACGCCCGCCGCTCTTCTTGGCGGGCATACGTGTCTTCACTTAACGGGAAGACTTCTTTAGCTGAGGTGTGGAAGCGAGTCAAAAGGATTCGGGGCAAGTTCTCGCAGGACCCCCCTCCCGTTCTCCAGGAGAATGGGACCGCAATCTCGGACCCCGCGTCCGTGGCGGAATCCTTAGCGACCGCTTTTTCCGCATTTTCTAGCCGTGATGATGCTCCGCCAGCATTCAATGCACGTCGTGATGTCGCGGAAGGCCGCCGGCTGGACTTTACCTCTAGAGGCGGAGAACCCTTCAACGACAAGTTTACTGTAAGCGAGTTGCGTTCCGCTCTCGCTTCGTGCGCGGACACCGCCCATGTTCCGGACGATGTCCTGTACGCCATGCTTCGACATCTAGGTGAGCGAGGCATGGCCTTTCTGTTAGATTTGTTCAACAGGATCTGGGTGGAAGGTCTTCTCCCAGACTCCTGGCGAATCGCTACTGTGCTTGCCTTTCGCAAACCGGGGAGAGATCACTCTACTCCGACCGGTTTCTTCCCAATATCTCTAACCTCTTGCGTGTGCAAGTTGATGGAGAAATTGGTAAATGTTAGATTAGCCTTTTTCCTGGACAGCGGAGGCCATCTGTCTTCCGCACAGTGCGGCTTCCGCAAGTTTCACTTCACGTCGGATGCTCTACTTCGACTGGAAAATGCCGTCTGCGAGGCTTTCCTTCGTAGACAGCACTACGCCACGGTGTTTTTCAAACTGGAGAAGGCCTATGATACCGCATGGCGATACGGTATCATGGAGACTCTCCACACGATGGGGGCGAGGGGACGCCTCCCAATTTTTATATCTGAATTTTTGCGAGATCGTCGATTCCGCGTACGGGTGGGGGGAGCCCTCTCCGGCCCAAAGGAGCAGGAAGAGGGTGTCCCGCAGAGAAGTGTCCTCAGTGTCACACTCTTTGCCCTGAGCATCAACGGCATCACCTCGGGTGCTGCCGGAAGATGTTCTCGCTACGCTCTACGTGGACGACCTTTCGATCTCTTTTGGCGCGGCCCAGATGCCAACTCTGGAGCGTTGACTCCAACAGGCATTGAACCGCGTCTCTCGCTATGCCGGAGCGCACAGGTTTCGGTTTTCTTTGGCCAAGACTAAGGTGGTGCACTTCTGCCGCCATCCACGGCTTCATTTTGACCCATATTTGTTTCTTAATGGGGTGCGCCTGAATGTGGTTGAGTCGCACCGTTTCCTTGGTCTTGTATTCGACCGACGCCTTACCTGGGAGGCTCATATTCGCAGCCTTAGGGTCTCTTGTACCCGCGCCATGGACATTCTCCGTTCCGTGACGTTCAGCGCTTGGGGCGCTGATAGGGCTACTGCCTTACTTTTTTATCGATCCTTTGTTCGTTCGAAGCTCGACTACGGATGCGAGTTTTATGCATCCGCAGCCGAGCGTTTATTGCGGAAGGTGGATTCGATCCACTACACCGGCCTTCGCCTTGCGACCGGTGCCTTCCGCACTTCCCCCATTTAGAGCCTGTTGGTCGATGCTGGGGAGATGCCACTCGCTCTGCGCCGCGTGCAGTGTATCACTCGACTGTACGCACGAGCCCGGCGCCTCAGTCGCCAACAGCTCTCACTGCATCCGCAGCTGATCTCGATGGTGCCTATGCCGTCGAGAGACGCCAGTCATACCCTAAGCCTTTTGTGTTTAGGGCCAGGAAACTCCTTCGAGAGGTAGAGATCGCTCTCGGGCCGGTGGCGCTCCTGGTTCTGCCCAGGACGCCACCCTGGAGGGTACCACATTTGGCTATTTGTCGCCACGCCTCTGCTCCCAAAGCTTGTACTGCGCCGGGAGTATTGCGTTCGACCTTTTTGGAGCACACATCGTGTCATGCTGGTACCGTGCCAGTGTATACGGATGGCTCCAAGTCCCAAGAGGGGGTCGGCTTCCACGCCGTATCCCCTCTGTTTGAAGTCAGCGGGGCTCTACCAGGCACTGCGTCTGTCTTCACGGCCGAGCTGGTGGCAATACACCACTCGGTACGGGAGATTACGCGACGTGCCCGGTTCGGAGACCGGATTGTGATCTATAGCGACTAACAAAGCGCCCTGAGTGCTCTCGGGGCATTGGAATCTCCGCATCCCCTGGTTCGCGATATCCGTGACGCCACGGTTTTGGCGAGCCAGGCAGATGTCGAGATTATCTTCTGTTGAGTTCCTGGACATGTAGGAATTGCGGGGAATGAGCGCGCCGATGAGGGCGCCAAAGAGTCCGCGAGGACTCTGTGACCGGACCAGCGTTTTGCTCTTCCTCACACCGACTACATGGCAGGAATACGGGCAGCTCTTCGGACTGCTTGGCAAAGAAGATGGGAGACGGTCGAAGGGAACTTAAAGTTGCGTGCCATTGCGCCGCGACTGTTCCCATGGACCTATCCCCCAATGCCGCGGCGGCTTCAGATTGCTTTCTGTCGTCTTCGAATCGGACACACTCGTGTGACGCATCGCTACTTGATGGAGCGCTCGCATGCACTCTATTGCAACGACTGCGTCGTCCCCCAGACTGTTCGGCATATTCTTGTCGAATGTCCCAGTCTGGGTGATCTTCGCGCACGATACCTGTCTCGGTACCGGGATGGGTGGGGTCGCTACCGCCTGTCCCTTGTACTCGGGACGAGTGCGTGCACCATGACTGGTGGACTTAGTGACTTTTGGGGGGAGGCCGGCCTTCTCCCTTTCATTTAACCCTGTTTTATTGTTGTTGTTGTTTTTGTTATTGCTTTGTTATTGTTATTTCTTTTTATTGTTGTTTCCTGTTGATTTTTTTTGAAGTAGCCTAGAACTAGGCTGTTTGTTTACGGCAACTTATGCCTAAGTCGGCAGTCGTCAGATAGCCCCTTAAAAAAAAAAAAAATCTTACTTTGTGGAATAAATAGGTTATAACTGCAAGTACTAGTACAAGAGAATCTTGCATGCTCTCTCTAAATCATTATATAGCAAAACATGAAAGTGATGGTAATTCCATAACTAATAGCAGAAATCATTTTATACGTCGATGTTTGGTTTCCCTTGTTTTCTGCTAACTCCAATGTCCTAAAAACTGTACCAACCAGAAAATCATTTGCAATTGAATCTAGATCAGACTTCAACTTCAAATCTCATCGTCTTCCCTATCCAAGGTCTTCTCCCCTCTCTAAAATATTCCATTGAAATGTGTCAATAACTTTTTTACATTTCTTTTACACAAACACTCATGTAGAAACAAACATGCACGTGTCATCCCATAACCTCCTCACACTTCTGTTGGCGAAGGTAAACTTAGGAGAAATTTCGTGATATCCGAATTCTCTGTTTGATTTTCACAGGAGGAAATGGCAAAAAATGCTCAATCTCGCAGCAATATTAAAGAAGTGAAGAAGTGATCCAACTCCCCTAAAATCTATCCAACTCTTCAAAGCTTCAAGCCCCTACCATCCCTGAAGTTTCATTAAAATCGTTCAAAACCCTTTGGATTATTTTGTATAATCTATAAAGTGAATACAATCTAATCAATTCCTTTGTTTTTAGACTAATCTTTGTAACCCTTGCACAGAGCTTCATCTACATATGTCAATAAACCTTTGAGGTATTACACAAACAGATAGACAAAGGGGCAAACACACAACCCCCGTCCAATTCCGTTAGTGCAGGCAACTACAAGTTTTTCCCCCTTGTTATAGCTCTCGTAAAGGAGGAATTTGCGAATATAATTCAGAAGTTACCGAAGTTTATTCTCAGAACGGCGATGCTATTAATTATGGAAGCTACAGTGGTAAATGTTTCGCTCTAACGTGGCTTCCTTTGGATAATTCTTCTTACTTTATTTCTTTTTAAAGTTAAAAATTGTAGGCTTTAATGTCGATTGAGCGCTTATTATTTGCTCTCATTTAAAATTTTAATTTTGCCTTAGTTTTGAAATTTATTTTTACGATCGTTTTTATGACATTTGGGTTACATATGTATTCATTTTTTAGTTTTTGTTGAGTAAGTTTGCTCATATTGGGGCGGGGGCGAAATTTCGGTAAGGGTAAGTTTAGAAGTTATATTTCGATTGTTGATGACTGTTTATGTTGTGTTTTTTTATAACTATTTTGATATAACGCTTAATATATATTTCTGTGTAGTGGCAAAGGCGTTGGATTTCCGCGTTTTAATTCATTTTCATCACCTATTTTATTTTGGGTCGTGTAAACGTGACTCTTATAAGTTGCTCCTAACGAAATTTAAAAACCTTACGTTGTTTTACATTCTCTTTCGAATGATATAAAACAAGGCCCCGTCTTACCTCTCTTCTGCTCTCTCGCCACCCCATGTCCCTCGGGCCCTTCGGTCATCACATGCACCTCTTTTGAATATTCCTCGTTCATCCCTCTGCTCAATGGGGGACTGCTCCTTCTCAATCTGCGCCCCTAAGTTGTGGAATGCTCTTCCTGCTGAAATCAGGTCTTCTTCCTCTCTTACCAGATTTAAGCGTCTCCTGAAAATGCATCTTTTCAGAATTGCCTTCTCCCCCTCTTGAATTTCCATTGAATTTCCTTTCTCATCTCAGCACAACGTGCGCTCTGGGAAGGCCTCAGGCCTTGAAGAGCGCATTACAAAAGACTTATTATTATTATTATTATATAATTGCCAAAGTCCTCTCGACGATAGTTAATGAATTAATTGGCCATAACAACGCAACTATTTGCCCGATTCTAACAAAATCTGAAACACTTATGTTGTTTTACATTTTCCTTCGAATAATATAATTGCCAAGGTCCTCCCAAGGTTAGTCAATGAATTAATTGGCAATAACATGGCAACTATTCGGTTGATTCTAAATAAACTTGAAACCCTTGTGTTGTTTTACATTCTCTTTTGAATGATATAATTACCAATGTTCTACCCAGGTTAGTTTTGGTATTATTAAAATAAAATTAACTATGGATCAGATTGTCCCACTTGTTAAAAATTTTCAAGGTCGTAAGGTCATAGGGTCAGAAGGACTTGTTTAGGGCTAATTTAATGATCGATTTGACCGCTGTCCTGCCAACAAACTAATCGGAGGCAAATTCTCCCACAAATATAATTCGTTGCGCTTCATTATTGTCATTTTTCTGCCATAGTTGCAATATTTTGTTCTTTAATTCACGCCCACTAAATTTATCGCGTCAGCATGATAGAATTGTTTTTCAACACAATCCAAATCAATTAATGGCTTTGAGGCGTCGGGTCATTATGGGTAATGAATTTGGGAGTAATTGTCATTCAGAAATGCCTGGATAGCCTTATATGGAGTTGATGATGCACCATATTGTTAAAAAATAGAGACAATTGCAATTTGGCAGCAGCTTATGTTTAAAAATTCCATCTAATTTACGGAATTCGCTTTCCTTCTTTAAGTGGTAATAGAATTAACGTAAGTTTTCCCTTTCCGAGCAACTTCTGCAAATGTCATCACTTTGGGGGCGAAAAGCGCAATAGCTCTTGATTGTCGTCTTAACGGAACATCGCGTTTGCGATCATGTCCCTAGATAACGTCATTTCGAAGATTTTGTCGAGATTCTAATTTAAACTCGTTTTTCAAACGTGAAGATTATCTTCTTAGAACCGTCTTCTACTGACAACATTATGTTTGTAATTAAAGTTTATGATGTCTGTGAATTAGAAATTTCAAAACAAGCGTAGCATAAATTGTGCTATTTGGCCCAGCGTAGCCTACGCATAGCATAGATTGTGCCAATCTGACAAGGTAGCCTACGTATGGCATAAATTGTGCTAATCGGCCAAGATAGATAACCTATATATGACTTAATTTGTGCTATCGGACAAACGTAGCCTAGTTGTGGCATAAATGGTGCCAATCGGCCAAGCTTAGCCTACGCATGGCATAAATTGTGCCAATCGTCCAAGCGTAGGCTACGCATAACCTTCATTGTGCTAATTGGCCAAGCGTAGAATACAATCTATATTATATTTTTCTACATTGTAAAAAGCGATAATTTATATCATTTTGAATATATAACAATAATAAGACAGGATTTTGATTTAAAGTGTGGTAAACCTTCATCTATATTAGGTCCATGGCTCATGGAAATAAAATCAGTTGAACAATGAGGATTTGGAGTGATCCATTCCAAAAAATTCAATTTATTTCTATCTATTTATATTATATTTGGAAAGTAAGCGATCATATTTGTATACGTATTGTTATTTCAGTTTTCCTGACAGAAGATGATCATCCCTTTATCCTTTAATGTGAACTTAGTTTAACAAATTTGACATAATCTCATTAGGAGTCATCAAACTCTTAAGCCATTATTCCGCATAGAAGAGCTGTCATTGGCTTTCTCAAGAAAGAAAATTAAACATTTGCTCCTACTTTGGCTTCAAATATTGCCCCCTCCCCCTACTTACCTCCTACCTACGCCTCCATCAGAAGTCGATTCAATTTTTGGCCTTTGAGGGCTCTCTGCGCATGTAATTGGTCACCATAAAACACACCCTATTTTTTCTAGCATCGTAAATTAATTTTTTTAAAAAGACTTGGACAGTATATGGTTTTACGCATTGGTGATAAAGTTAAAATTAATACTCTACTGTTATTAATCATCTTAGTGAATTATCTTTATATATATATTGATTGACGAAGTCAAATACTTACAATGGGGTAGGAAGTTGGTTCCATTACACTCATTTGAATAACTACACTACGTGATCATCCTCGTGGTATAAATATTCATCAGGCCATATAATATATATATATATATATATATAGCGAGCCTTTAATAAAACATGTATTTTATAGCTCCCTGGGAGCGATGGCCTTTCTGCTCCCCCAACCGCTTTGGAGATTAAGGAAGAAGGCCTTTGATTCTACAGGTTGTGTTGTCGACTTCGGTTAATGTGAGCACAGATAAGTGGGGGGAGGGTGCTGCTGTGAGACTTGTTTGAGGGACCAGGTTGGAGTGGTCGGACTGTTGTTGCATATTAAGGCAATTTTCTAGCACACCCGAGTGGTAGCAGTCTATGACACAGCTAAGAAGTGAAAATTAAATTGGAGCTTAACACCCTGCCCGGATTGAAGCCAACGGAGAAGAGGGGGGGTCCCACACCACGATTGCATATCTATTTGAAATTAATTGACCACTCCACAACTCTTGTGTTCTTGCCCTACAGGGGAGCTAATGAAAATCAAACACAAAATAACAGCCTTGATGGGCAGTTAATAAAAGGGTAACGCTTAGGTAACTCGTACAAAATCGCATTCGAGTCAGGGGAAAGTTCTGATGCGTGACGTTGTTAATTAAATATATATCACGTCCTTTTAAGGATGCGGAGGGAGATGGCCATAGAGTCGTGTCCCTCAAAGCAATAATATATTTTAAATAATATTGAGCGACTTAGGTTTGCCCTACAAACGTTTGTGCTAGATAAATTCCTTTATAGTTTGTACCCCTTCCTCTTTTCTTGTTCCTTGTATTATTATTCCACCTACAATGGTAGGGTGGCTCTAGCACTCTAGATAGCAATCTATGGGTTGTCTTCACTTGTTTTTCTTTAATTCTTTATTCTTTTATTATTCGAACTGCAATGCAAGGACAGCTCTAGCAGTCTAGGTGGCAGTCTATAGGTTGTATTCATTCGTTCTTTCTCCTTCATTATTCTCTTATTATTCGATCTGTTATTCAATGACGACTCTAGCAGTCTAGATATCGGTCTAGAGCTTGTATTCTTGCGTTACAATCGGCTGAAAACTTTAGTATATGTAGAGCTTAGATGAACATTCCTGGTTACTTGTCCTTAAATCTTGTAAACTATTTTGCGGTATTGATGCCCTACTAGTGTGCTTTGCTACTAATTTACACTACCAGCAAGTGCCAACCAATCCGCACAATAGTAAGCCTCCATCCACTCTGTCACAACAATGAAACTAGTTCTTCCACACGCCTTGTCATGACAGGAGCTCTCCCAGGGTTATAGGCTTCTTCACTATTATTGGTACTAGTTTGTGGTACAAGTTGATAGCTCATTGCACCTAAAAGCTGTGTCGAAGATAATTTTTGAGGACACAAATACAGTGCTAGGTTTCTTATATTTTTGTAGTTTCTCACCTATGTTTCATTTTTTATTTGATGGAGTCAAGTAAAATATCTGATCATAACTAAAAGATAAAAATAACGAAACCAATACATTTACCCAATGGCAGAGGAGAAGCTATTCATAAGGGCATTGTTATCTTTAAAATTAACAAGGTCTGCTGACCAAAAAGTCGCGTGTTCTCACCTATTCATATTTATGACCTTACTACCTTCATAACTTTCAATAGTTCTCGGAGTAACCTTGGGAGGAACTTGGCAATTCTATAATTCTAAAGAGAATATAAATCAACATAAGGGGTTAAAATTTCGTTAGAATCAGCCGAATAGTTATAAATGTTAGTACCAAAACAAAATAATTCCTAGGCTAACCTCAGGAGGACTTTAGTAATTATATTATTCGAAAGAGAATGTAAAACAATAAAAGGGTTTAAACTTTCGTTAGAATGGGCCGAATAGTTAGGATCTTATTCCAAAACTAAGTAATTCCTGGACTAAACTTGGGAGGACTTTGCAATTATATTATTCAAAGGAGAATGTAAAACAACAGTGATTTCAACTTTGTTATAATCGGCCGAAACGATATGATCTTATTGTCACACAAAATAATTCCCGGGCTAATCTTGTGAGTACCTTGGTAATTATATCATTCAAACGGAAATGTAAAACAGCATCAGGGTTTCCAACTTCGTTCGAATCGACCGAATAGATACGATGTTATTACAAAAACAATAAAAAGCAAAACGAGGGCCGACCGACCGACCGACATAGTGAGATGTAGATTTTCCTGTGACTAGACTCGCACCCGACTAATAATATCTCTTTACGCCCGTATGTGACGAATTCATTACATAGAAAATAGCTAGAGAAATTACATGAGCAGAGTCTAGCAAGCGAGTGTGACGAGTACGATCCTTGTTTTGTTTAGGCTCACACAAGTGTTGCATCAGATTTGCGCGAGGTTTTACCACTAACTATTTACCGGTTAATAGAAATGATAAATGTAATTAATATGTGGATCATTTATAAAATTAATTCAAGGCACACAGGGATAGTCCTTTCGAAAATTATAAACTTAAATTAATCTTTAACTTCCCAACTCTCTTAAAAATAAACTACTCTAGATCAGGCCCCACGCTCCCCAACTTCATCGCACTGATATATATATATATATATATATATATATATATATATATATATATATATATATATAGCACCAGATGTAGGTAGCCTCTGTGGGTAGCCTATTTCAGAGCCTTTACGAACAGAAATATTCTGTAGACAAAGGCAACCAATAGAACGATTATTTTAACCACATGAGGTTTTTTTCTACAACTACATCTTTCGGACAAGGCGAATGTATTTATAAAACGAATGACTAACTTAAGAGAGAAGTAGTTGAGGTGGTTATGATTGATTTGCTTTCAAACTTTAATCTTTCGTACAGTGTGGAAGATCTACACTGTAGATGAATTGCCTGTAAAACCCCGGATTGGCCCCTTTCAAGTCCTCCACATCGATCCTTCATCAGTTTCGACCGAGTTTGGTAGGCCAAAAGGAGGATAGGAAGAGAAAGAGATGAAAGAGGGTGAAAAGGAAACTATAGTAGGAGAGAAGTTGATCTCAGGTGAACCTCTTGCTTTTGCTGGTGATAGAAAGATAGAATGGAATAGTTACATTTTGATTGGATCCAATGTTTAACGTGGAATCTAAACCACAACCTGCTTTAATCGCACACTAAACAACTCTTTACTTGTCTTCCAATCACAACTGTAAATTTTGGTGAAACATCTAATTTCTTTTATTATTTGTTCTTTCTTTCAGTCGTGTTTTATAGGCGTCCCGCAGTTATGTGTATATATTGTTTAGTTACTACTCATGTGTGTATGTTTTTAAGACTTTTTATGCTTTCCACTTGATGACTCATATTTAGTTGGTTCACTTCAGTTGAACACTGAATTGTTTCACTTTATCTTAGTTGAGCACGTTTTGTCTCACTTCACTAGGGGAAGTGCGGGTTCCTATATGTATTTCTCATTCTCACACTTTTGATATTATTATTTTTTCTCATTTCCATGTAAGAAATATCTTAGAGCAATATTTAAGATTTTTTCCATTGTATGTGCAGCTGAAGCATCATGATTAGATGTAGGATCATCATGCTTCGGAACTGCTCCTGTACTTTTGATACAAAAAATTCCGTCCGATTCCATATTTACATTCTTTTTCAATTGTTAATATCCATGCACATCGCCACTTGTTTCTTTCCTTATATATTTACACTTCAACAAATCATTTCTCAGTATTATATGATTATTTAATAGTGATATCCAGAGCCCTGATTACGGCTTTAATCATTCATTTACGTCTAGTCTTTGAAACAGTACATTGAAGCGAAGAGATACGCAGCAACGCGTTAACATGTAGTTGCTTCAAATTCAGGCGGAAATAGAGTGATATTGCATTGCTATAATCCAAATCCGTCGCCTCAATTCCACTGTAATGTTGCTTCCTCTGAAAAAGGATATCAGAGAAATAGAGAACGGCCCCAAAGAGGATGAGATTTTATCCCACAGTGAAAGGACAAATAGACTGACAATAACATTTGAATCCTCTTTGTTTATGACATAAATAGTTACCAAGGTAACAATAACCTTTAAAGTCTCAAGAAAGACTCTTGTTATTAAACACACGTTATTTCTCCAACTGTGCATGAGAGAAATTGCTCTTATAGAAACGGTTAAGCCATATACTTTAACAGTTCAATATATTTCTCCTGGAATAAATTTACCTACTAACCACCACCAAACTAAGAGTTATTCCAATTGCTACCTATCTTACATTGAAGACTTTCTTGTTTATGAGGGAAATGAAACAATAATTTAGAAGGAAACAAGGTAAATTGGTCCCACATATTAGTTGCTCCAGAATCTTCTCGCCATTCACACAACACCGAATGAATTACCTCATCATCAAATTATTACAATTGTATATTTTTGGCCATAGAAACTAAGTTCATTTGGAGTGGTTCTGCGTATCTTCAAATTACCTTATCTTGATCTTTAAATGTTAATAGTGGAGTGTTTTAATTCTTGGATCCACTTTCGCCTCTACCCTAGATATGTCTTTTAGGTGGGGGGTGCTATGTAAGCTAATAATTTATGCACTATGCTTCTATACATAGGTCGTGTTATTATTAAAAGTTTGTATTATTTAACGATTGGTTTTATAGTAGGAATTTTTTATTGCTACTTTACATCCTCTGCCGGGTTTTCTTTGGTTGGGTGTCACTTTTTTGCTCGATTAAGTCGCCCTTCTTGTTTATGTTCTTTTTTTCTTCTTTCATTTATTTTATCTTCTTTCTTGATCCGGTTTTTAATTATAGTTTTATCATATTACATATACTTTTCATAAAGGGATTTTCAAAATAATAAGAAACTTCTCATTATAATTTTTTGAGATAAATTACAAGTTACACAGATATAATATCTTGTTGACACTTTTTCACCTTTAAAATACACAAATCCAGTCGGATAACTCTCTTCAAACACTCCACTTGACTATATAATTCTACGGGAACTTCCTTCCGTATTTAACTAACTTGGAAATAGCCCCTCGGAATTTGAGAATAACAGCACAATTGGTTTGAAAAAGCATTTATATTAGACACTCCCGTCCCAGTGAACTTGAAATATATTCAAGGTCATCACTGATATAATTATTAGTTACATTTCACAATCCCTAAAATTCTAAAAGCATTTCGTTTAGTGTCAGTAGATTAAGACTTTATGTACACCCAAAACTCTAAAGTAAACTATCGCTGAAATTCTTGGATGGATGAATAAAAATGAATATAACATGTATAATATTTATTCAGCTTCAGCTCTAAATAAAAATACCAGAATGGATGGAGTAGCACGCATCAACGCTATTTCATTTCTATGTTCGCTGAACCAATAGATTCACAAAAGAAACTCCCTTATCTCTTAAATAAGTCACAGATTACCGCATATATCAGCCTGAAAAAGAGGCAAGAGAAGATGGATTTCGGAAGAAGTGAACTTACCACTACATCTTGTAGTGAAGTAAGTCGTAATGGAAGCAAAACATTACGAGAGGTGAATCGTGACTAAAGACTCAAAAGAACTCCATGCTTTTACTCACAATAAATACGATATTACAGTAAGTCGAACCTCTTTATAAATGTTTTTTATGTATATCATTTTAGAATATAAGACAGGAAATTTAAAAATTATATGGTAAAGAAAAATAATACACGAATTATACTTAATAAAGTTTGATGCCCATAGATTCATTTGGAATCGGAATGGACAAATTAAAGTGTAAAAGTGACCCGTTGAAAACCCAAGACGTTTGATGACATAAAAAGGTCTCAGAATCGACCACTAAAATGATATAAAAAATAGAAATAAAACAACCCACACGGATATTTCCCAATAACTGTTCTATGAGAATTAAATACATCATAAAGCCACTTTATTAAAGGTGGGTGAAAGAAAAATCAAGCTGTTGTACAGGGTGTCCCAAAGGTATAGACAATAGGAAGTATCACAATGGACCCCTCTTTCTCAAGACCTTGCCCACTTGACTTCTTTTCATGGGTATACTGGCGAAGTAGGTGTATTCAATGATACGAACCACCTGAGGGAACAGCGTATCATAAATGAAGGTGCTCAAATTAACGGACATTTGGAGTTAATTAATGGATCGGGTTCATCGGGTGAATCTCGTAAAGAGCGCATCAAACTCTACATCACAAATGTGGAAAGCAAATTGAAGATTTAATTTATTAATATTTCAATTAAAGAAAATACAGTTCAAATTAAGTAAAATCTAAGAGGGTGAAGGTCGTACTCATTATTACGCTACTTGCAGATCCTTACTACGTACAATGAAATTTACCTAACATTATATCGATATAAACAACTTTGATGCATTCATATAAATTATCCCTCTTTACATCATCTCTTCACGGTCAGGCTTTGAGTGTATCCCGGGTTCTTTAAATATTAGAATCCGTTATCGAGCACACCCTGTATTCTCCTCCTCAATTCCGCTATTACAATGCGCATAGAATTTATTTTCATTTCGACTAACGTCAGCACCATTGTTGTTCGCTTCGTCGTTTTAATACTAATATCAGGTCCAAGCGCCCCTGTCACACCAAGGATCACCTTCTGCCCCTTCTGTCCGTGAGCATCGGCTGTGAGGGCGCTTCTCTTTGATCGAGGACGAAGTCAGACCGACTTCAAAAGCCCCCTTGAGAAGGGAACCTTTCAAAAGCCCAATTTTCTGTACGGCCAAGGGAGAATCAGCCTGTCCCTTCCCCGCTGCCTGGCGGTGGATGCTCAGCCGAGAACCATATTCGAAAGGATGAAAAGGGGGCAGTTGCATTTTTAAAGACCCTTATTAAGCGCACCTGGCTGGTGGGAATCGGAGGGGGGGGGGCGATTTGGACGAGTGGATTAGAGTACCTTTCCCCATTTAGGGGCAGTTAATATATCTCATGGGGAATATAAATGAGGACTGGGAGCGGGAGAGTCGTTTTAAAAGTTGAAACGTTTTATTTTAGGAGAGAGAGAGAGAGAGAGAGTAAAAAAATAGGAGAAAGGAAGTCAGAGAAATAAATGTGAATATATCAAAGATAGGGAGAGAGGGAGAAAAAGAGAGAGAAAGAGAGAGAAAGAAAGAGAGAGGAAGAAATCTCGAGAATGAAGGTGAGGAGTAGAGAGACAGCGCAAGAGAGAGGGGAAGAAAGAGAAAAAAGGAGAAAGAAGAGAAAGAGCGAGAAAGAGAAGGAGAAAGTGGGTGAGAGGAAAATAAAGATATAGAATTAGAACATTTGACCGAAATTTGACATAATATGTATATTAAACAGTTTCCAAATTCGTCCGTACTCTCCTTACTGAGGTTTAATTTTCCCAACACTCGTACATAAACTCGAAGCCCAATTTAACAATTGATAGAACGCTTCCCAATCCTTAATATTGCTAGAAACGTGAAACATCTTCCTTTTAATTCAAAATTAATTTATTTTCATTACCTCAATAAATCATGTCTACCAATTTATTTGTACCCCTCAAAATGCGATCATAATTCATGAACCCCCTAGAATTTGGGAATGGATGTGGTTCAAAACATTTGTAATTAGGAGGCGAAATAAACTTGGAAATTAGCCATAAATCGTTGAATAAGTTAGAGCCCGAAGAAAGAAGACCCAAAAAAGGGTATTGAGGCATACATTCCCGGGAGATGAACGGATTTAGGCCGAATTTGTCACCAAACTTGATTTGCTGTCTGGGGCAAAAAATCTCTTTTGGAAGGGCGGGGCGGGGCAGGGAGACGGGCAGGTGGAATGTAATTATACGTATGTGATCGAAGATACGCGAGAATAATAATAATAGGTATTTATAATGAGCCCTTCATGGCTGTTAGCCGTCACAAAGCGCATGTTGTGTAGCAAGTGTAGAGAAAGTTTACAGGAGAGAGAAGGCAATTCTGAAGAGATGAGTCTTCAGGAGACGTTTAAAAGTAGCAAAGGAGAATCCGACTTCAGGAGGAAGAATATTCCAGAATTTAAGAGCACAAACTAAGAAGGAACGGTCATACATCGATCAGAGGACAGAACAAGGAGTGTTCAGGAGGTGAGCGATGTTAGACCGGAGTGCTCGAGGTGTTTGGCGACGGGACATGGCAGACGGCAGATAAGGGCCTTATAAGTGATGAGAAGAATTTTATAGTGGTAACGGAAGCGAATAGGTAACCAGTGTAGCTCATGTAACAGAGGTATTGAAGAAGAAAAGCGCGGGTGGCGAAGGAGGAGCCGGGCAGCATAGTTTTGAAGTAGTTGTAGGAGGCGAAGTGACGAAGAAGGGAGATTCACTAGAAGAGAATTGCAGAAGTTTAAGCGTGAGGCGACGAAGGCATGAATAGCAGTCTCAAGATTTCGTCAATCAAAATGGAAACGATCACGTGAGAAGTTGCGGAGAAAACCGAGGGAAGACTTACAGATACGATGAATGTGCGGTTTAAACGAGAGCTGCTCGTCGAAAATAACACAAAGATTACTGACGGTAATACAGAAGGCGACATTGGTTTCCCAAAGGTTAAGGGAGTGGAAGAGAGCTTTAGATTAATCCATCATTGAAAAGTTACCAACAAAGAGAACTTCAGTTTTATCATGGTTAGGTTTGAGAAAGTTGGCAGACAGCCATTTGTTTATGGAGGTGTAGGCTGAAAAGGAGCTTGGTAATTGATTGAGCGAAGGACACAAGGTATGATGAAAGGTATATCTGAGTGTCATCAGCATAGAGGGGGAAGGAAGGCCCAAATCACCAAGAGGAAGTAAGTAGATGTGAAAGAGGAGGGGACTAAGTACTGAGCCCTAAGACACCCCAAAATGAATGAGAGCGCGCTTAGAGTCGAGGTTATCGAGCGCGACCGACTGGGTGCGGAAGGAGAGGTATGAGCAAAACAAATCAAGTGCAGTGCCAGAGCCACTAAGGAAAGTTTGAAGATAATGAAGGAGGACAGTGTGGTCGATGGTGTTGGAAGCAGAGAAAGAGATCTAGCAGGAATAGAATGGACGTACAACCCCTTTCGGGTGCTCGACGATAACCATCTGAAACAGGAAGAAGAGCGGTTTCATCAGAGTGCTTCGCTTTGAACTTAGACTGCTACATTTCATCAATATTGCAGTGAGAATGATGGTGATTAAGGGGGGAGAAAACCACTCTCTTGAAAATCTTAGAGAGGAATGGAAGCTGTGAGAGAGGGTGATAGTTAGATGTTTCAGAGGGGCTAAGTTGTGTTTTTTAAGGATAGGACAAATTGAGGCATGTTTGAAGGAAGAGGGGACGACCCTTGTAGCAAGTGAAGTGTTACTGAGATAAAAAATCAGTGTTGGAAATCAGCTAGAATTTGGTGGAGGCGTGTGGCTGGAGTATGGTCAGGGAGAACAGCATGGGCTTGTTCAGTCGACTGAGGGAGTATGGCGTAAAGGTTAATAACTTTATCAGAGAAAAGTTTAGAAAGAGTAGAGGGGTTAATGGGGAAGAGGCAGGAGAAATGGAGCTATGTGAGAAAAGACGAGATAGGAGACCAAAGATAGTCCAAGGGTCATTTTTGCTCTCAGACAAAGGTTTGCATAAATGAGCCTCGCGAGTTGATTTTAATTTGGACGAATAGGTCGAAGTAGCAATGCGATTGGCAAGTCACAGGGTGGTCGTGTCCTGCCCACGGGGGCGTGCTTTACGAAGGGCTCGTTCATGAGCACGTAAGGACCTCCTTGAACGAAGGAGTTTCATGGTGAACCAAGGGACGCGGTGGTTGCGGTTTGAATAAGGAGTGATAACAAGGGCGTGCACGTCAAGGCAGGTGAATAATGATTGGTGCAGAGAGTTCAAGGTTTGGTCAGGTGAAGCAGGTAGTTTCAATAGGAGGTAGGACAGAAACAACGTCGTTATAGAGAGAAGTAGTATCAATTGACGATAGTCGCCGGAAAGGAGTAGGATCTCGGTACGAGCGATGAGGTAGGTGGTAGGGAATATTGAATTCTAAATTGCAAAGAAGTGGTCGGAAATCGTATTAGAAAGGTCAGTTACCGTTAGATTATAGATATGGATGTTCGAGATGAGTAGGTCCAGGGTATTACCATGTATGTATGTTGAGGATGACAAAGGGAGCGTAAGAGAGAAGAGGTCGATGATGTCAATGAATGCACGAAAAGTCTCATTGTGGCTAGGAAGATTAAAGTCACCGAGAATAAGGAGAGAACCAGTTGAGGATAGGTCGGAGAGTAGGTTACTGAACTCATCGAGAAATAAGGCCGGAGACGAGCTGAGATGGCTATGGATCAATGAAAGATCATTCGTAAGTGTATTCTCCAAACAAGGGGTGCTTGAAATGTCGCCCCCATCCCCACTTTAAAACTAAAAGGTCGCCCCATCTGTCCTTATCTCTCTCTCTCCTTCTTTATATCCCTTCCTCTCTCTTTTTATCTCTCTCCTCCATAACTCAGTGTCGTCCATCTATCTATCATTCCTTCTTGCCTTTGTTTAGTTTCTTAATTTTTCGGTTTGTGGTTTTTTTTTTCAGTCTTTGTTTGGTTTAGTTTTTGTAATATGCTGAAATTTTAATTGTGGAGACCTATGCGCATGGTAGCCGTTGCCAGATGGGCGCTGTTAAAAAGATTATTATTTTTTTTCCCTTTCCCTCTCCATCCTCTCTAACTTCCTTTCTTCTCTTTTTATCTAGCTTTCGGCCTCTCTCTCTCCCTCTTTACCTCCCTCCATTCATCCTTTCTCTCTCTCTCTCTCTCCAACGGTCACATTTGCCTCGCCACCTTGTTTGCTCCCTCCAAATTGGCCTAACTCCTTCCCTCTATCTCTCTCCATCCCTCTTCATATCCCTTCCTATATCCTCTTCTCTCTCCCTCCCTTTCTCTAAATTTCTTCACCTTGTTCGTTCCCTCCGACTTTCCATACCTCCCTTCCTCTGTCTACTATCTTCCACACTCTCTATCTTTCCTATCCTTCCCCTCTCTCTAAACCTTGAAGCTTAATTGTTCCTTAGTTTCGCTTTATTTGCTTTTTACCTGCAGCGAAGCACCAGGTCTAGGCGTCTTTTTTAAATAGAGTAAAGTTCAACTGTACCCATTAAGAGCCATGAAATGACCCGTATGGCCATGGAACATATGATTATTTACCCCGGAAATTTCAAATCTGCCATCGGATTTGACGCTAGGTGGTGCCATCGAGTGGCTGATGCCTTATTTAGCTATTCCATGGCATTTTTAAGTGATTTGAACCATGGAAAACCATTTATCACCTTATCACAAAACGACGCAATTCATTGTAGGGACTCTTCCTCTTGTTCTTTCTGTATTCTACCCATCATATACCAATGTGTAATACCCAGTTCGACTTCAGACCTTGCATTATATTAATATATCTGTTTTCCACCAGGAAAGGGTGTAGTTTTTAAACTATACCCACCCTGTAGGGCAAATATAAATAGTTATAGAGTGGTCTATCGTACCAAAGTTGAGATGATGCGACCGCACAACCAGGATACAATTCTAGTGTGGGGCCCCCCAGCACAGATGCAATCCTGGTAGGGGGTCAAGTTGTAATTGAACTCCCATTGCATAGCTGATGCATAGACAACTGACACAGGTGGGTGCTACAAAAATTTCCACAACATGCAACAGCCTCCCTCTACTCTAACTTAATCCCTTCAGGACAACACCATTGAAAGCGCCTCCCCCCCCTTAATTGTGGTAATGTTGACGAAGCTGGAAGCACAGGATGTGGGATCAAAGGCTTTCTCCCTTAATCTCCCTAGCCGTCAAAGGGAGCAAAGATACCATCTGCTCCCGGGGAGCTATAATCAACAATAACATGTTTATGCTCCTCTTCTTCTATTTCCTTCCAGGTTCCGGCGAAATTTTTCCTAACGCGTAGAATTCCATGTGTTTCTGAATTGTCCTCAATTGGTGCGTTCTTTTCCTCTTGGTCTCTTCGGTTCGTCTTTTAAATACCCTGAAATTTAAGTATATAACCAATTAGAGATATAACTAAGCTTTCTTCCCGATTCTTGACTTAAAATTGTCTTTCTACTGATTTATTCTACCATGTTTCAATCACGAGTTACTAGTTGTCCTGAGTAACTATGCCTTCTACCTACTGTAACTATGATCGTCAATCCTGAATTGTTTTTTTTTAAACAAACTAATGATCTTTATTTTAGTCTTTGTTAACCTCATTTTCAGACAAATAGTTTGATATGGCTTGGGATAAATCAGTTATTTTAGACCGTAATCATGGTGGGTTAAGGCGAGTAATACAATCTTTTGGTAAGCAAAGGTAACATTTGTATCTCCGCTTAACGCGTATACTCCTTTTTCAAACTCCAATTTCCTGAAAATATCCCTAGCCTCTAATGTAAAGAGTTTGGGCGAGAGGGGGAACCTCTGTCTTAATTCTTTTATATTATTAACGGAATGCAGCCTAATTGACGATGTTGCATGAAAATATTTGTAAGAGAGTATTTCAATGTAGGTGTTGTTAATTCTTTGTATATGGAGTACTTTTAGAACTGAATGAGTGCTTACTAACTCAAATGCTTTTAGTCTTATAATTTTAGTAAAGAGAGGTATTATATATTCATAAATTCTCTGTCGTAAATGTTGCATACAAGGTAGATGGTCAAAAGTACTGCAGTTACTTATCACACCGGCCTGCTCCGGGAGCTATTTTCAGATCATTGTTGTGATATTCTCTTGATTATGATTTTTGTAATTTGTATGTTGCTGATGACAAGTGAGAGGTCATTTAGGTTCAAGCCCTTACTTGTGGTGAATGGTCATGAGGGACAAAGACTTACAATTCGCAAATGGTCATTAGGTTCAAAGTCTTCCTTGTCGTGAATGGTCATTAGGGACAAAGATTTACAATTCGAAAAGGGTTATTAGGTTCAAAGTCTTCCTTGTCGTGAATGGTCATGAGGGACGAAGACTTACAATTCGCAAATGGTCATTAGGTTCAAAGTCTTCCTTGTCGTGAATGGTCATTAGATTCAAAGTCTTCATTATCGTGAAAGTTCATTAGGTTCAAAGTCTTGCTTGTCGTCTTTATAAAAGAAGTACAACAGTATGTGCAATCCT
This sequence comes from Ceratothoa steindachneri, assembly GCA_963969495.1. Taxonomy (NCBI): domain Eukaryota; kingdom Metazoa; phylum Arthropoda; class Malacostraca; order Isopoda; family Cymothoidae; genus Ceratothoa; species Ceratothoa steindachneri. Next base: position 332,194 of record CAXAKS010000005.1, on the reverse strand, counting down.
TCCATCTTTTAAATATTTAGTAGAGTAAATAGTATTAGATCAGATAGCGAGAATAGATCACGTAAACATTTATTTTTAGTTCTTAGGTAACCCCCAATCTCTCCATTCGTGTTTAAGCTCTTGTGTTGTTAATTTTCGGGGTGTCAATTGTTCTTTTATTTGTTTGTTGGAATGTTTTTAATAGCCTATTTTATTCAAAATTTATCAAATATCTTATGTTTTACTCAGAGCCGTAGCAATGTCTAGTGCACCCCCGCCAAATCAAAATTGTGGGGCCCCATAGAAGTAGTGTCAAGCACTAAAGACTATTCTCAGCAGTGCCAATGCTGCGGAACACTTACAGAAAGTGTATATTCGAAAAGTTTATATTTTCATTAATAAAATGGAAATTTGGAGCCCACCCCCGCCGTAGGGGGGGGGGGGTCACAGGGCGGTTGCTACGGCTTTGGACTTCTAACCTGAAGTGTCCTTAAATAGGCTTATTCAATTCAATATATGCCACACTTCTCTAATTGCTTCCTTACGTCTCATTTTTCGTCTTCTCTTTAATTTAGAGCGTCATTTATTTTTAAGTTAGACCCAATTTTCTCCTATTTGCCAAAGTTGCCAATTTTGTGATAGGGACAGGAATTTATGCTGAAGCTTTGCTATTTTATCATCAAATTCGGAACAATAGTTTGCAAGTGGAGGAAATTTTGAAAGTGTTGATTTATAGATGATGTCAAACTTCAGTCGGATTGTTCTTATTCTATCGTATATTTCTCCACCCCCGACCTTCTTCTCTATATCTTTCCATTCATCTCCCTCCTTCTCTCCTTCTCAGTCGGTCTGTCTCTCTTCCTCTCATCCCTCTCGCTACCTCCTCCTTTCTCTTCTTCCTCTTTCCCTCCCTCCAAATCTTTTATCCTCTCTCTCTCTCTCTCTCTCTCTCTCTCTCTCCTAAAATAAAACGTTTCAACTTTTGAAACGACTCTCCCGCTCCCAGTCCTCATTTATATTCCCCATGAGATATATTGACTGCCCCTAAATGGGGAAAGGTACTCAAATCCACTCGTCCAAATCGTCCCCCCCCCTCCGATTCCCACCAGCCAGGTGCGCTTAATGGGGGTCTTTAAAAATGCAACTGCCCCCTTTTCATCCTTTCGAATATGGTTCTCGGCTGAGCATCCACCGCCAGGCAGCGGGGAAGGGACAGGCTGATTCTCCCTTGGCCGTACAGAAAATTGGGCTTTTGAAAGGTTCCCTTCTCAAGGGGGCTTTTGAAGTCGGTCTGACTTCGTCCTCGATCAAAGAGAAGCGCCCTCACAGCCGATGCTCACGGACAGAAGGGGCAGAAGGTGATCCTTGGTGTGACAGGGGCGCTTGGACCTGATATTAGTATTAAAACGACGAAGCGAACAACAATGGTGCTGACGTTAGTCGAAATGAAAATAAATTCTATGCGCATTGTAATAGCGGAATTAAGGAGGAGAATACAGGGTGTGCTCGATAACGGATTCTAATATTTAACGAGCCCGGGATACACTCAAAGCCTGACCGTGAAGAGATAATGTGAAGAGTGATAATTTATATGTTTACATCGATATAATGTTAGGTAAATTTCATTGTACGTAGTAATGATCTGCAAGTAGCGTAATAATGAGTACGACCTTCACCCTCTTAGATTTTACTTAATTTGAACTGTATTTTCTTTAATTGAAATATTAATAAATTAAATCTTCAATTTGCTTTCCACATTTGTGATGTAGAGTTTGATGCACTCTTTACGAGATTCACCCAATGAACCCGATCCGTTAATTAACTCCAAATGTCCGTTAATTTGAGCACCTTCATTTATGATACGCTGTTCCCTCAGGTGGTTCGTATCATTGAATACACCTACTCCGCCAGTATACCCATGAAAAGAAGTCAAGTGGGCAAGGTCTTGAGAAGGAGGGGTCCATTGTGATACTTTCTATTGTCTATACCTTAGGGACACCCTGTACAACAGCTTGATTTTTCTTTCTCCCACCTTTAATAAAGTGGCTTTATGATGTATTTAATTCTCATAGAACAGTTATTGGGAAATATCCGTGTGGGTTGTTTTATTTCTATTTTTTATATCATTTTAGTGGTCGATTTTGAGACCTTTTTATGTCATCAAACGTCTTGGGTGTTCAACAGGTTACTTTTAGAGTTTCATTTTTCCAGTCTGTTAGGTTGGAAATCAATTATTTAGATAGATATAAGAATTTAAAATATTAATGTTATTTATTATATCGATGATTATAAGTCAAACAAGCCCATATGTAGTACTCTTCCTTAGAGGAAGAGCTTGCGCTTCGCAGGCAGACATTTGGTCTGTGACCTACAGATTATCCTATTCTGCCAATTGCATTTTGTTCTAAAAAATCTAAAAGGTTTCCAGTACATGTCTACTAATAATTTACTCTAGGTTTACCTTATTTTTTCACATCAATTCTTATTTTCTAGGCCAAAGGGCAAGAAAAATCTTTTATCAGAATTGTTTGGATTACGGAATAAACAATCCTAAATTTGCTCTAATAATTTTACTTTGCTTTACTCGTTTCTAGGGGCAAGTAGGTATTTGGTCTGGTTAAAGAATAAAATACGCCTATAAAACCTTCGAATAGACACAAAATCAGCCATGCCTTAATGTTAATACATCTTACTTTCTTCTGAACTTCACTCTTTGTAATTCTTTTTGTTATAAAAAATCTAAAACCTTTGCTAATCAGTAGGAGGACGCAGGTGTATGAGATGTAAGACAATGGCCGCTTGTTTTCATTATTCTTCTACTGATGATGGAAGCGACTCACTTCAAAACAGATAACTCCGGCTATATTCAGTGTTGTGGCATAACTGATTGGGTAAACTTTACATATATTTTATAGCTCAAGATAAATCTCTGCCCATTTCTAAAATTCGACTGCTAATGAAATTCAGGTTTTTTTATATTAATTTTGGTTTTAAATTTGGTACATTTAAAAGGGGTACGTTCACTAATCAGTAACCTAAAGTAATTAACAGGTGTAAAGTTTAAACAACCTATCGTGCTCACAAATTGATTGCTCTATATCCTGTTGTTTAAATCTAATTGAAAGATAAAACGTACTATACTATGTACATGAAATATCAATCAGATATTTGTCTAAGGATCTACTACTGAACATACAGTACAGTTTTAATTTCAAAGAATTCTATATAATGAGTAAAATGCTTCAAAGCTGCAAAAGGTCGAGATGAAAACCTCCCTTTGATGTCAACATATCGGACACGATGATTGAATGGGACCCTCGCGTGCTCTTTGAATGGCTAAAAAGAAAGTAAAACGGGAGTTGACACCCACTTAGTGTAATTGGAGTAAATGTGTAGGCTCACCAAAGCTTAATAGATATCGGTCAAAATCAACTTGATGAAACTACTCCAAACCTTTTTTTCCTTCAACAAAAATGATCTTTTAAATAAAAGAAGTGGAACCCGACCGGATAATGAAATAGACTTAAAGGTCAGTATGACAATCGCTAGTGAGCCAGAGTTTACCAGAGGCCTGTCCTCTTTGAGGAGAGGTAAGTAAGTAAGTAATGGTTCGCCAACCTTCCTTTATCCAGGAGGATCCCCGACCGTATAATAAAGTAGACATAAAGGTCAGTATGACAATCGTTGGTGAGTCAGAATTTACCAAAGACCTGTCCTCTTTGAGGAGAGGTGCCAGGAAGGGTTATGTTTTTGACACCAAACAGCGTTCATGTGGAATCTTCTCTGACCTGTTCAGCGTCAGAGGTATATGGATATAGATAGTCATCGTCAGGTTTCATTGGAACAGTAGCTATATGTGCTGTGCTGCAACGACGGGAGAGGAAAGACAGAAGTGTTTGAAAGGCTATGCGTGGGGTGAGAAGTGTAAGATTTACCCACCCGAATACAGAGACGAGCACATCGCGTCCACCAATTGGTAGCGCCGACGTTTGTGTCCGCTCATTCCGGGATCGAACCTGGTACCGCGACGTTGGCAAACCAACGCCGTATCCACTCGGCTAGCAAGAGCGTGACGTGCCTGGTGTAGATTCTGGTAGTACAACCAGCCACAACTTTCACCAAGGGATGATGAAATATGGCTCACACGTGGCATTTTATCCTGGACTTCAAATCTGGGAGATTGAAGCCAGTAGTTACGTGACTTTATAGCCCCAATGCTTATCTTCCACACATTTTTCATTTCTTTATCTTAATACTTTTTACAAAGAGCTCTCCATAAAAACTTTTTTGGGGCGATGGGGCGTGCATTAAATTAACAGCAAATTGATAAATGTCGCTACTTCCCAAAATTCAAGCTGCGCTCAAAGAACATGGCGACCGCATACTTAAAATTAACTCATTCATTAATTTCTTTGGATTGATGAAAAAGACATAATGAGCGATCAAGATAGGATGAAATTTAATGATATACACCGAAATTTTGAGGGGAAACAACCAATGCTTTTAAACCGAAGTGGTTATACTCATCTTCAAAATAATGCTTCGCTTCACTTATCCTGGATGACACTACAAAAAATAAATGAATTGGGAATCTAGACTTTCTTCCATTCAATATATCCCTCGTATCTTAAACCAAGAGATTAACTCTTAAACCATACCAGAGGTGGGCGACGCTACCAAATTTTTGAAACCGCTATCCGCTACTCCGATACCTTGGCTAGCTGAAACCGCTACTCCGCTACCTTGGCTTGCTGAAACCGCTACTTTTTCAAAATCGCGAAACGGCTACCTGCTACTCCGCTATCGCTACTTTTTATTGTAAAGCGCTACTAAAGCGCTGCCCCTCAAAACAGCTTTTCACTGTTTTTTAATAAATTTTAAGGAAAACTACTGTATATTATATCCAAAATTAGCAGATTTATTGTTAGACAAAAATCCACCAACCAAAGCATTCACTCAATCTCGTCCTTCTCCTGCTCGTTCTTTTTGATGAACTCAAGGTTGCCTTTCATGAACACCAGATGCTCAAAGTTCAGGGAACTGAGGGCTGACCCCTTGGGTTTCAGGATGTCAGACCCAATGCTGAACAGCCTCTCACCTGACGCAGAGGAAGGGAACGGTGCGTTGTACTTGAGGAACAGGTCCACTAGGCCTCCCTGAAGTCCTGGGAGAAAAGGTGGGTGGACAGCTTGTCCTTATCAACTGCCGGCAGGGGTGGAGAACGCAATTTTACGGTCACCTCCAGGAAAAAAACAGTTGGTAGGCCACATGATAAATATTTTAGTATATAGAACTCAATAACACAAACAATCATAAAGAAACGTAAAATAGGTAGCGGTAGCGATTTGGAATTTTTTAGTCCACTACCCACTACTCCGCTACTTTTTTCTTATAGAAACCGCTTCCGCTACTTCGCTACTATTTATAGAGTCCGCAAGTAGCGGAGGAGTGGACTACTGTAGCGGACCGCACAACTCTGAACTATACTAAGAAGACATACATATGTAAATAACAGTCAGGGGAAAATTTTGAAAATATATCCTGGTGGAAGTCTTTCATTTTTTTCCTTTAGCGTTATTCCATTCTTCTTAGAATGGATTGCCTTAATTGTTCCGTCTTTTGCTTTCCTTGATCTTTGTGTCTTGTAATGTCTCTTTCTCTTTCTCTCTCTCTTTCTCTTGTAATACTCGTATATGAATAAATACTCTGCACTCCACGTTTTCAGCATTTTTCTTCCTGCCGTCAAAAGGTTATGAAAGGCAGAAATTAAATATGGTGAAAGCTCTGTGGCGCTTGTTACTATCCACAAACTATGTATTTGCTATTCATATATATAAATATATATATATATATATATATATATATATATATATATATATATATATATATATATATATATATACTACCATATGTGCTCGGTGTTTCCCGGGATAAATAGTCCCGCTGCATTTCGATTGATATAACAACGAAGGACATTATTTTAGCCATCGACAAGATTGCACCAAACTCTGCTGCCGGTCCAGATGGATTTCACGAGCAGCATCCCAATTAAGATAATCCCAAACTAGCCTGGCTACTAAAATTGCTGTGGAGCAAGTCCTTTGTCGTAGAATAGGCTCTCGACGATATACCATATATAACTATTCGTTGAGGGAATTATTCTAATATTTCGAGTGCGTGGTAATCTGATTGACTGAGGTTAGTCCAAAAAGGAGGGGGGCCTGGAGCGGCTTATTTATCTTCAATATGCTTAAGATGTGGAACGGGGCACAAAGATAAATAATATGGCTCCCATTAATAAAATAGAGTTTTATTAATTAAACTATCAACAACACACGAATAAAATGTTTACACAAACGGAGAATGAAAAGGGTCGTGGGAATATCTGACTAATCTGAGGATTAAGATTTGGAGAGATTTAAAAAAGGTACACAAACAAAAATTAAAAGGGCGAATAGTTCGCTAAACCATTTAAAGCACAGGGTTGCGTTTACAAAAGGTTAAATGATTAAAGGTAATGCTCAGCTTACCTAATTACAAAGTTGTTGTGCAGAGGAAGACGATGCGAAGGAACCTTTGGTCCACTGGCGAATTCCAGCAGAACGGTTCTTCGGGGGGGTTGTCCTTAACAAAGGGAAAGGACTGTCTTCGATGAGTGAGAACGAAGTGGGGCTAGGAAGTACAAGCGATCTTTGTGACAGCAAATCGGAGATGTTCTAGATGAACAATGGAGGTTATTGTTGAAACCAAGCGTTCTCTTGAAGAACGTTAAAAAGGGGGAATTAAATTATCCGGACGTGATCTCTTAGAAACGAGAACCGTTTCTTGACGAACGGGCTTGAAGATCAATGGCTGTTCTAACGTTATTCTCTTTCTGAACAACAGTGGTGGGGGGTGAGAACCGTCTCTTATCAACGGGCTCAAAGAACAATAACTGTCCTAACGTTGTCCTCTTTCTGAACAACAGGGGGGCCTTGTTTACTTGGCGTCTCGAAGGCACGAACCTTGGATCAAGAGATATTGTCCTCTTCTGAACAATAAGGGGGTTCTCGAGGTAGAGAGTTCCTAGGTGCACAAGGGAGACTGGATCGGCGTGATTCTTCGCGAAGATAATCGGGATCTGCTTCAATTGGGAAAAGCTATGGTATAAATACCTGGAGCCATCTCCATGGCGTAGGGGATAATTGAGTGGGGGACTTCGGGGAGAATGTCCCGGTGTCGCCTGGAAAAATACCTTATCTGCCCATAAGCCTAATTCAATCTGGCGAGATCGACGTATGGAGGTTAAACGGGGGAAGTGAACCTCCTTGATTAATGATTGGCTATGATGGGAGATAACGCGCTTCTGCCTTCTCTCGCAGGCAGGATGCGCGTGGGTAAGGATGGTTAACATGTGAAAGAGGCTAAATTAAAGCGGCCTCAAACCGTTCTATCACATCCTTTAACAACGGCTACGTACCACTGGCACTGAAACATTGGGCAGTCACACCAGTCCATAAAGGAGGCAGCAAACACTTAACAAAAAAATACAGAACAGTTATCCTGACATCACATCCCATTAAGATAATTGAAAGAATTAAACTTACTAAGATGGTCACTTATTTAGAGGAGAAAGAAGCTTTTACTGAGAGTCAACATGGTTTTCGACAAGACTCTTCGTGCCTCTCACAGTTATTATCTCATTATGAGAACATTCTACAGGACACACAAGATGGAGAAAGTGTCGATGTCATCTACTTTGATTTTGCCAGAGCCTTTGACAAGGTTGACCATGGCATTCTTCTTCATAAGCTTAAAAAACGTGGAATACTTAGGAAATTAGGACAACAAAAGGTGAACGTTCAAGGGTGCATCTGACATGTGAGCAGTGCCATCAGTGGCGTACCTTAATGATCAGTTCTCGGTCCTCTTCTGTTCGTTCATTATGATTCGTGACATTGACAGAGACCTGGAACATTCAACTGCTACATCCTTTGCAGATGAAACTAGAATCTTAAATAATATTTGCACTGCACAATATGCTCAGCTGCTGCAAGAGGACCTGGACAAATTTTTAAATGGGCAGAGAATAATAACAATATGGCCCTAAACGGAAATAAATTTAAGCTTTTACGCTATGGAAGCTAAGTGGTACTCAAGAACTCTACAAGCTACAGTTATGGCCAACAAACAATATCTGCAAAGGATGAAATGAGGGATTTAGTGGTTACTATGTGTAACGATGCCTCCTTCATCATCACATCACCCAAATTACATCAACTGCAAGACAACTAGCAGTCTAGATCCTGAGAACTTTCCGTACAAGAAACAAGGGATGTATGCTGACTCTGTGAATTCTCTAGTATTGCCAAAGCTAGAATACTGTTGCCAGCTTTGGGTTTCTCACAAAATTAATGAGATTATCGCAATTGAAGCTCCACAGAAGACTTTCACCAGTAAGGTCCAAGGGGTTGAACACTGGAACTACTGAGAGAGACTAAAGGAGTTGCAGAAGCAGTCTTCCTAACGACACAGGAACCGGTATATCATGATATATGTGTGGAATGTCCTAGAAAAAAGGGTATTAAATACCAGCATTCAGGAAATACACCACCAAAAGCGAAAGAGGCTGTATTATGTGAAAACCACTCCAGGATCAACACAAAGAATAAAGTCCATGATACACCACTGCTTCACCTGGAGTGGATCCAGGCTATTAAATTTTATTCAAACCACAGTGAGAAATATGATTGGGGTATGCCCTGATACCTGCAAGTAGAATTTAGACAACTGGTTTGCCACAGTACCCAAGCAACCACCAACACCAGGTTACACTAGCTGCAACTCCAATCAACTCCTGGATTGAACCATAAAACAAGTAGAATCGCCTAGGCATAGTGGAGCCCCGCCTCATCTGCATCACTAATCGACGGAATTCTACTAAGTAATTAAGCCTAAGTAAATAAATACAGACCATATTGCTTGAAATTCTTATATTGTGGCGCGAAATTCTCTTTATCTGCTGTTAATTATTATTATTTGAGGGATGAATGCTAATTCAGAAGAATTTTTCACTCTCCATATCATATTTTATCATATAATATAATTACAAAAAGTAAAGCTTTCACATCGAACACCCGGCAGTTTACGCGCAAGCAAAAATGACCGTTAGTTATGAACGAACAAACTTCTGGCCGCAGGAATTGATCGAGTCTTATATATATATATATATATATATATATATATATATATATATATAGATAAAACGTCTTCAAAGGGAAGTTGGAAGACATGCCAACTACAGACAAGTGAGCGGGCAATCTCTGAGACAGAAAAAAGTGACAATCGCAAGTTAAACGAAAAATGACGAAGTTGAAAATATTTTTTTCGAGATATATATAACGTACACAAATAGAAAAATACATACATATATACATACATATATCGTTTATCAATTTTTATTTGTTTACAATTCTTGTTAATGCTTAATATATCTAATCTAAACAATCTCCCACTTAAGTTAAAGATTTTGTATCTTGTATATTTTATAATGGCTGACTCCACTGCAATTCTTTTTGAAGTTGTTAAATTTCTGCCAAAGTTGTATTATATTTTTCAATTTTCCAAACAACGTTAGACTCTTGTTCATGGTTATTAAATACAGTTTAAATGAACTAAAGCATCATACCTCATTACATTTTACCGAGACGACAAATTTAACCGGTATATAATGTTAAATAGGGATTCTTATCTTAATAAAATGTAGGATATTTTTGAAGAGAATATCACGATTAAACAAGTGCTCAAAAATAAAGATGCTATTAATAATCCGATTATGCAAATCACTACGATACCTTAATTATAAGGGGTTATTAAATCACACAAACTTAGTCTTCCAGTGAGACCTATAACACTGGTCTGCGTCAAAAATGTACCTTAGGGTTTTTGTAGTGTTTCTTAATAAAATTGACCTCCTAAATCCGCATCTGGCATTCGTTTTTCTCTATCAGGTCTAGTTTTTTGCGATACAAGGAGTGATAATAATTTTATAGTTTATACATGTCCTATATTACATCAAGATTTCAATAGTTCTTGCACTACTGTATTCGCAGTGAATTTTGTGTACATTTTAAGTAATTATGTTAATAAGTTTATATTTTTGCAGCTTAAAAATTGCTTAGCATTATAATAATAATAATAATATTGGTTGAGTTAAAAATGAACAGAAAATGCAAGAATAGCTTCGACAGATTTTGCTATGTTTGCGGCAAAGTGACTTTTTCCGAGCAGCAATGTACAATCTCTCCTGTAATTAAATCTTTGTATCATGCATATGTTGGAGTAAAGCTAAGAAATCAAGATAAAAGTTTTGCACTACATATCTGCCACAAGAGATGCTACATAAGTTTAAGATAATGGGGTCAGGGCGAACAGAAGTCTCTCTCTTTGGTGTTCCCATGGTGTGGAGGACTGCTATTTTTGCATGACAACCCTTAAAGGTGAGCAATGTATGAAGTATTTAAGCTTTTTGTATTATACTGGCTCCTGAAAATGTCATTATTATGCATAGACTTGTAATAAAATTTAAAAATTAACATAGTTCACTTCCGCATGAGCATATCTTTTACTAAACATTTATGTACTATCTGCAACTCCAAATCAATTACTTTATGTAATATGCAATTATATTTTCCACAGGTATAAATAAGAAGAATAAACATAGTGTGGCATAACCGGGTGTTCTGCTGCCATCAAACCCCTGCCCCATGGTCCAGGAATTCCTATACCTTCTCCCCCTGAACATATAGAGGTCCATGAAGAGATTAATATGGAAGTTGATCAAGATTTGACACGTCTGAGTCTTATCAGATTTCCACACATGATATGGTCGCAAGACCATTCACTCAAGTTCAGTTAAATGACCTGACCAGGGATCTAGAGCTTTCAAAAGAGAATGTACAACTTCTTGGCTCTCGACTTCGTGTAAGTAATCTTCTCACTAAAGAAACAACATTTTTGGGGAACAGAAATAGAAAACAAAAGTTTTAAAGCTATTTTTTACAGGATTCTTCCAGCTCTTTAGTATACTGCGCTAATATTAAAGGACTCGTTGAGGCCCTTGGAATTCCCTACAATCCATTAGAATAGAGACTTTCAAAGATTCCTCCAGTAGAAGTTTAAAAGCTGTGTTATTGAATATTGGTAACAAGATAGCTTCCGTTCCTTAAGGCCATTGAATCCAACTTACTTTGAATTTGTTTTAAAAAATATGACACTTTGTATTTAAAGACCCTGCTAAATTTCTTTTCAGGTATTGTCTCTTATACTTGGGATGCAAACATACTACACGAAGCATCCCTGTTTCCTCTGTTTATGGGACAGTCGTGCAGATAGTATGCACTATGGGAAGAAGGTTTGGCCTCCACGAGAAGCATTTAGAATTAGATCAAACAATATGATAGTTGAACCTTTAATGCCTCCTCACAAAATACTGCTTCCTCCACTGCATATAAAGCTTGGCATAATGAAAATTTATGTCAAATATCTTAATAAAGTAAGCCACGCGTTTAAATTTCTTCTACAAAAATTTCCACAAATCAGTGACGCTAAGCTACATGCGAGAATTTTTGATGCACCTCAGATCAGGAACTTGATGAGAGATCAGCAGTTTAAAGCATAAATTACGGACATAGAGAAGATACCTGGAAAGCTTTTTAAGCTCTAGTTAACAATTTTCTAGGCAATAAAAGAAGCCCAGAATATGTTGCCCTGGTCAATCAGTTCCTAACAAGTCTCAAACATTTGGGAGCTCGAATGTCTATAAAGATACATTTTTTACAGTCCCATCTGGATTATTTTCCTGACAACTGCGGGGATTACAGTGAAAAACAGGGGGAAGGATTCCCTTAGGACATAAAAACAATTGCATCCAGGTACCAGAGTAAATGGGACGTAAACATTCTTGCTGACTACTGTTAGCTTTTGAAGCGCGATGCACCAGATGAGAGGCACAAACGAAAATCGTCAAGGGCGTCTGTTCTTCGAAATTATAATTATTTTCTTTATTATGTTGCATTTTTTATTTTTTTGTTTTATTAAAAGAATTATAGTTTACATACGTTTATTCCTGTTTCTATGATATAACAATAATAATGCATTATTAGATAGAGAAAGGTTTTTGAAATATTTTTTCAGGAAGAATGAGGTAATCTCAATGAAAATGGTGTATGCTGTACTGAGAAAATCTGACCTGATTGAACAAAGATACATTCATTTTTAAGCTCAGGAGGTTGGATTCATTAAGAAACCACAAAGAAATCCTGAGGAATATAAAACGTTTTTTCAAACGCAGTTCTGTGTAATTAGTCAAAAGGAATCAGTAGTGCACACTATATCTGAATGGTTTGTGCTCTTATTATACCGTTAATGGTTACTATATCAAGAACTATTATGAAGGAGACCCGAAAAAAAGTATTGTGGTATACATTATCGATGAGATGAGTGGTTCGGCTCGAATTTGTCATCACTCTCGATTTGCTAAGAAAGATGATCCCGCTTAGGAGGGCGCGGCGTAGCAGGGTGGGGGAGGAAGTCCTTTCTAAAGACGCTAGGGAGAGGAGGAAACGCAACATTTCTTCTTTATCACTTAAGGTTTCAGTGGTGTCATAATTTTAGGAAATGCCCTCCCCCCATCACACCTGAGATTTGTGAGATTGGTCTCACGTACCGTGGTCACCTGTGGTGAGGGTCGGACAAAGTGCTTCTTCACAACCTTCCAACCGTAATCGAAAAACGGAGAAAGTCCGAGATTTTCTTTGTGGCTGCGAATTCAATTTTGGCGTCGCCATATATTCTAACGCCTGCACCCCTCCTCCTTCTTTCAAATGCCCCGCCCTTCCTCCAAGCAGTTACTCCTCCCTTCTTTCACTATCATCCCTTTATTGAAGCCGTCCTTTACTCAAAATCACCACCCCCTCCCCTCGTCTCTGGCCTCATTTATCGAGGAGCTCAGTAACCTACTCTCCGACCTATCCTCTACTGGTTCTCTCCTTATTCTCGCTGACTTCAACCTTCCTAGCCACAATGAGACTTTTCGTGCATTCATTGACATCATCAACCTCTTCTCTCTTACGCAACATGTGTCATCCTCAACATACATACATGGTAATACCCTGGACCTACTCATCTCGAACATCCATATCTCTAATCTAACCGTAACTGACCTTTCTAATACGATTTCCGACCACTTCTTGGTCAATTTTAAATTCTATGTTCCCTACCACCTACCTCATCGCTCGTCCCGAGATCCTACTCCTTTCCGGCGATTATCGTCAATTGATACTACTTCTCTCTATAACGACGATGTTTCTGTTCTACCTCCTATTGATACTACTGCTTCACCTGACCAAACCTTGATCTCTCTGCACCAATCATTAATCGCCTGCCTTGACGTGCACGCCCTTGTTATCACTCCTTATTCAAACCGCAACCACCCGGTCCCTTGGTTCACCATGAAACTCCTTCGTTCAAGGAGGTCCGTAGGTGCTCATGAACGAGCCCTTCGTAAAGCACGTCCCCGTGGACAGGACATGACCTCCCTTTCACTTGCATATCGCCTTTCTACTTCGACTTATTCGTCCAAATATAAATCAGCGCGTGAGGTTCATTCACTCAAACTTTTGTCCCAGAGCAAGAATTTCCCTCGAACTATCTTTCGTCTCTTCTCTCGTCTTTTCTTGCCTAGCCCCATTTCCCCCACCTCTTTCCCCATCAACTCCTCTACTCTTTTTAAATGTTTCTCTGATAAAGTTATTAACCTTCGCGCCGTACTACCCCAGTCGTCTGAACAAGCCCATGCTGTTCTCCCCGACCATACTCCATTGCCGCTTAACATCCTCACTCAAGCGTCCTCTATGGAAGTAACTGCCCTGATCTCACGCTCTAACAAATCTGGATCTCCTAAGTACGTCTTGCCACCTAAACTCCTCCACCAAATTCTCCCTGCTGTCCTCACACTTATTTTTTATCTCTTTAATACTTCACTTGCCAGAGGGGTGGTTTCCTTTTCATTTAAACATGCCTAAATTCATCCTATCCTTAAAAAATACACCTTAACCCTTTGAAAACATCTAGCTATTGCCCTATCTCACAGCTTCCATTCCTCTCTAAGATCCTCGAGAGAGTGTTTTTTTCTCGCCTTCTGACCATATTTCTAACTGCAATATCGATGAAAAGTACCAATCGGGGTTCAAAGCAAAGCACTCTGCTGAAATCGCTCTTCTTAATGTTTCAGACGGTTGAGGTTGAGCAGCCGATAGAGGTTGCACCTCCATGCTTGTCCTCCTAGACCTCTCATTTGCTTTTGACACCATCGACCACACTGTCCTCCTTGATCGTCTTCACACTTTCCTTGGTCTCTCTGGCACTGCACTTGATTGGTTCTGCTCATACCTCTCCTCCCGCACTCAGTCGGTTGCACTCAATAACCTCTCCTATGCCCACGCCCCTTCATTTTGGGGTGCCTCAGGGCTCAGTCCTTATCTCCCCTCCTCTTTCGCATCTTTTTGCTTCCTCTTGGCTCCCTTCTTCGTGATTTGGGCCTATCCTTCGCACTCTATACTGATTACACTCAAATATACATTATCTAAATTAATTAACAAGCTCCTTTTAGCCTACACCTCCATAAACGAATGGCTGTCTGCCAACTTTCTCAAACTTAACCACAATAAAACTGAAGTTCTCCTTGTTAGTACCACTTCGATGGTGGAGAAATCTAAAGCTCTCTTTCCCTCCCTTAACCTCGAGGAAACCAATGTCGCCTTCTCTGATACCGTCAGTAATCTTGGTGTTATTTTCGACGAGCAACTCTCGTTTGAACCGCACATCCATCGTATCTGTAAATCTTCCCTCGGTTTCCTCCGCAACTTCTCACGTGTTCGATCCCATTTTGATCGACGAAGCCTTGAGACTGCTATTTATGCCTTCGTCACCTCACGCTTAGACTACTGCAATTCTCTTCTAGTGAATCTCCCTTCTTCGTCACTTCGCCCCCTACAACTAGTTTAAAACTATGCTGCTCGTCTCCTCCTTCACTGCCCCAAAGTTCTCTTCTTCGATGCCTCTGTTACAGGAGCTACACTGGTTACCTATTCGCTTCTGTACCCACTAAAAATTCTTCTCATCACCTACAGGGCCCTTAACTTCGAGGCTCCTCCTTATTTCTTGTCTGCCCTCTCCTGTCGTCAAACACCTCGGGTACTCCGGTCTAATCTCTCTCCCATCCTAAACCCTCCTCGTTCTGTCCTCTGTTCGATGGGATAACAGCCCTGAAGGGCGCATAATAAATACCTATTATTATTATTTCCATTTTTCTCAAATCCATTTTCTATCACATCACCGCTTCCTTCAAGTTGATTTCCATCTTTCGACTCACTCTTCTCTCCAAATCGCCCCATCCGAAAACTTCTACCTCTGCCACAAACGCCATTATCTTACAAATACATCTCACTCATTCCATCTTGCCCCTTCCCCTTTTCATGGCCCCACCTTACTACAATTTTTACTCTTCTTATAAATCGTTCCTTTTTTTCCCACCTACCTGTACTTCTAAATCGCTCCACCATTCTAAGTCTCCATGTCTCTCCAAAATACTGCGTCTCCGTCTAAATCACCAACATTCATTAAATATCACTGCTTCATCTAAATAAACTCTTAACCCCCACCCACCCCAGTACTTGCCTCTTACTTACATTGCTCCTTACACCCAATCGATTCTTTTTTTCCAAATCGCAGCATCGCTCCCTAATTAACCTTCCTCTGAATCGCTCCGTTTCTACACGTCACGCCTTTATCGTGATTGAATCTTCCTCAAAACCGCTCCTCTCTTTCTATCCACTCCTGCCTCCCAATCGTAAATGTTCCTCCCTATTGTTAGCTCCATACAAATCACCCCCTCCCACCAAGCCACCACCTTTCACAAAATCAATCCTTTTTCCATATACTCAGCTGTCTGAAAATCTCTCTTACCTCCAAATCGCCCCTCTCCTTAAATTTTACTCTTCCTCCCATCACTCCCAATACATTTTGCAACCTTACACAAAATCTCTCTCGTCTTAAAAATTGCTCCTTTCTACAAATTGTTCACTGCTGAAAGTCAGACATTTCTTTAAAGCTCCGCTCCATTTAAAACACCCGCTTCATCCAAATCGATTCTTTCCTTTAAATCTCATTCTCTTTACAAGTTAAATTCGTCATCACATTCACCTCTTCCTTAAAATCACTCCTTTTTTCTAATTGCATCTACAATTTAAATCACCTTCTTCTTCCAAATCACTACTTCGTAAGAATGCTCCGAATATTTAAACCATTTCCTCTATTGTAATCATTTTGCAAATCGCATCTTGCTCTAGAATGCATCATCCATACAATTTGCCTTAAGATTGCAAATCGTTCGTTCCTCTAAATCGCCCCTTCCTCGAAATCGCCGCTTCATCAAAATCCCGCCTTCAGCAAAATTGCTTCTTTATTCAAAATTATTCTTTTTTTTTAAACTGTCACCTTCCTTCTAATCAATAAACACCCTCCGACATTTTTTCTTTCATGAATCATTAGATTCCTTAAAATCGCCATCTACATCGCAACCTACGTCAAATTTGCACCTACTTAAAATCTCCCATGCTTAAAAAATCTCTTTCTTCAAATCGCCCGTTTTCTCCAAATCGCTATTTTCTCGAAATAATCTTATCACTCCATATCGAACGATATATCCAAATCTGACCTTCTTGCAAAGCTCCCCTGTCTCAAAGTCGCCCCTTTCTCAAAGTCGCCACTTCCACCAAATCGCAGCTTTTTTTCTCAAACACGGCCTCTTCATCAAGACACACCATATCTCAAATTATCCTCTGGCTCAAAATCGCGCCCCTTCCCCAATTCACTCCTTGCTCAAAGTCTCCACCTACTCAAAATCGCTTCTTCATCAAAATGGCCCCTTTCTCAAAATTGCCTTATCCACAAAATCGTATCCTTCATAAAATCGCTTCTTATCAAACTCGCCCCTTCATCCAAATTGCCACTTTCTCAATATCTTACGTTTCTCAAAATCATCAGATTCTCAAAATCTTATCTTTCTAAAAATTGCCGCATCATCCAAATTGCCTCTTTCTTACAATTGCATCTTTCTCAAACTTCCTCTTCATCAAAATCGCTACTTTCTTGAAAGATTACCTAGTTAAAAATCACTTTCTTAAAATCTTACCATTCTTAAATCGCCACGTTTTCAAAATCGACTCTTTCTGAAATTTGCCACATGCTCGTAATTACCGTTTTCTCAAAATAGCCGCGTCCCCAAAATTGCCTCTTTCTTAAAATTCTTTCTTTCTCAAAATTGCCATTTCTTAAAATCTTATTTATTTGAAAAACGCTACGTTTTCAAAATCTTACCTTTCTCAATCTCGCAGCGTTTTCAAAATCTTACCCTTCTAATATTCGCCACGTTCTAAAAAATCTTTTCTTTCTTAAAATCACAAATTTCTCAAAATCAATCCTCTCTCAAAATCTACTCTTTCTTAAAATCGAAACATTTCCTTAGAAAATTGAATTTCACAAAATCGATGCGTTCTCATGATTGATGCTTCCTCAAAAAACGACCATTATCAAAATCACCGCTTTCTCAAAATTAGCGCTTTACAAAATCGTCCATTTTTTACAATCGACACTACCTCAAAAATCGCCCCTTTCAAAATCGCTGTTTTGTTAAAATCGACCCTTGCTTCAAATCGATAATTCCACATAAATAAACCCTTCCCCAAAATAACCGTCTTCTCAAAATCGATCTTTTCTCCAAATTGACCATTTCTCAAAATTACCCTTCCTCAAAAATCGACCTTTCTCAAAATCGCAGCTTTTTCAAAACAGACCAGTCCTCAAAAATCTTTGTTCTCACAAAATCTTATTTTTCTCAAAATCACCACTTCCTCAAAATCGACCTTTTCTCAAAGGTCGATCCCTCCTCAGAATTGCCGATTTTACAAAATCGACCATTTATCAAAATTTCTGATTTCACAAAACCGCCACTTTCTGAATATCGACCCTTCCTTATTAATTGACTCTTTAACAAAATCGCCCCTATCTCAAAATCTTACCTTTCTCACAATCAAACTTTCTCAAAATAGACTCTCTATCAAAATCGCCGCCCTCTCAAAATCTCCACTTTCACAAAATCGACCCTTTCTCAAAATCGAACTTTGTTTAAATATCAAATCTTTTTCAAAATTGCAGATTTCACAAAATCGCCATTTTCTCAAAATAGACACTTCTTCAAACATCGCCGTTTTTACAAAATCGATCCTTTCTCAAAGATGCTGTTTCACAAATTCGGCCATTCCTTCGTAATCGACTCTTTCTTAAAATTGCCCATTTCTCAAAATCAACTTTTCCTCAAAAATCGTCCACTCCTTAAAATTATTTCGTTCTCAAAATCGCTGCTATCAACATCGAGCCTTTGTCAAAATCGCCACTTTCTCAAAATGTACCTTTTTCAAAATCAATCCTTCCTCAAAAATCGCTGCTCTCTCAAAAGCTCCACTTTCTCAAAATCAACCCTTTCTCAAAATCGAACGTTCCTCAAAAATCGACTCTTTCTCAAAATCACCCCTTTCTCAAAAACGCTTTTAAGCCATATTTGAAGCGATTAAATTTTATTTGAACAATACTTACTTTGGATTTAAGTAAATATCAATGCGCAGCTATACATCTGTGGATAACAATTGTTTTTAATTTACCAAATTCTGAGTAAATATAGAAAAAAACATTTGCAATTACAGGGTAAAACAGTGTAAATGAATTAATTCGACCTGAAGAGTAACATAAGAAAGGAAAAGTGGCAAGGAGAAAGAAAATGAACAAAAATGATAGTTTTAAGATTCAGTATATATGATGTGGATTAAATGGATTAAATTGCAATTTGGTTATAATGGCTGTATTTAAGGATCATTGCATATTCTCTGAAACATAAGCAACGGTGTGAGAGCTTACAAAAGCCTTCACATAAATTACTTTTAGCCGAGTTTAAACAAATTGAATGAACAGAAAAGCAGCGAAATGGATCAAAGCCTGGCCTTTCACAGCGACTAATCATAAATGAGGTGAAATTGGACTCACTCCCAAATACGAGCTGCCAAGGTACCTTCGCCATTTTGGATAGATTCTTCTTTACAATATCATGGGAAATTATTTATTCCTAAAATTGAAAAATTCACTCAGACGAATATTGGCAGGGTGGACTATTCATAGTGTATGATGAACCTATAAGTATATGAAGTTGAATAAGCATAAATGGAAAAATAAAAAAAAACGGTTGGAGTTAGGTGGAACTGTAATGTCGAAATTTAAATTAAAGAAAAGATTAAAAATCATATTGTATTAAACCTCGATGAAATTCGAAACTTTGAAAGTGGTATTACCTCGGATTATTTTATTAAATCGTTTAAAAAACCTGTCAGAATGGTAGCAAATGGTTTTGGAATTGCAAACCTAGCTCAAGTACTTAGCACAATTCAGGTCAAACGAATGAAAGGCTAGAACCGTACAACCAAGTTAATCATAATAGTATAAGTATAGATCAGCAGATTGTAAGCCAATCCTATTTTAATCCAATTGCAGAAATATTAATGAAGATCACACGTTTTTATGAACCTATTTTTTAAAGTAAAAGTAAACAATTAAAACGAACGATTTTATGACATTTGGATTGCCCCGTTGGGTAAATCAAGGTGCATAGGTAGTGAAGCGTTTGATTTTACAAATACATCCCGATTATGTAATGTATTATATATTTTTAACTTAGTCAGTTAGGAATAATTTTTGATTGCTCAAGTCAAGTTGCTGCAGCTTACGTGGATGTAGAGATTGAAGGTGGATGGTGAGGGTGGCTGCAAGTGTAGAGGCGATAAAAACACGTTCTATGATTTGCATCTCTCTCTATGCCACTAAATCAGCTCGTGTGGCGATTAATGGTACTTAATTCGGTAAAGTCACACATTTTTTTGTATATTTTTACAATCTTTTGTTAATACTGACTCCAAAAGTGAACTATAGTGGGTGGAATCAGAGATTAATAATTTATGCAATGAAATTCCTGATTACGACAAATCAAATTTTCTAAATAGATCCTTGAATATATTCTTGGTATAATATAATTATTGAAGTCAAATATATATATATGAATCCATTAAACCACATTGAAAGAAAATACGGAATAATTTTTCCTTGCAGTAATATTTTTATTACCTTTTTTTAAAAAAAGCCGTGCAATGAAGCGATTGGAACCAGGCACACTGAGGCAGCGACCACCGCTTTGATCACAGTTAAAAGTAAGCCGTTAGTACACTGTGATCAAAGCGGTGCTCGTTGCCATAGAGTGCCTGGTTCGACTCGCTTCTCTGCACGGATTTTTTAAAAAAAAAGTGATAAAAATATTACTGCATGGAAAAATTATTCCGTATTCTCTTTCAATGTGGTTTAATGGATTCATTTTCAGCATTCTCCCGCGCTACTTTGAGATATATATATATATATATATATATATATATATATATATATATATATATATATATATATATATATATATATATATAT
This sequence comes from Ceratothoa steindachneri, assembly GCA_963969495.1. Lineage (NCBI taxonomy): Eukaryota > Metazoa > Arthropoda > Malacostraca > Isopoda > Cymothoidae > Ceratothoa > Ceratothoa steindachneri. The sequence continues at coordinate 311,602 of CAXAKS010000005.1, read as the reverse complement.
CGTATTTTTGTAATAATAGAATGTAAAATGGAGATGAACATTGATTGGTTGATCATCTGTAATATATGCGGATTTTTTGCAGTTCTTTAATTAAATTTCCAATTAAAATATTTATCGTTTTCTATTTAAAGATTAGGATTTCATTATAATAACATTTACAGTTAGTTTTAACGGGTGTATTTCCTTTTACAAATTTAAATATTATCGTGTTTATTTTTTTATAACGAAACAAAACGGTGGAAGTCATCAACTTAGAATATCCTCATAATAACCAATTTTACCATGAAATTTAACCGGCCTCTTTAAATTATATGGTAAAATTATCAATTAATTGTACATTACAATCAAACAAAGAGATTGCGAATGCCGTAGAATTAATTTTCCGCTACCCCACATCGCTTAGCGCTCTTCAAGGCTATGGACCCTCACAAAGCGCCCGTCTATCAGGTAATAAAAAGAAAGAGAGAAGATGTGCATCTCCAAAGCACCCTTAAAGTCCCCAAGGGAGAGAGATTTAGGATTTCAAAGATGGCAGATCGTTTCACAGTCTCAAAGCAAAGAGAGAGAAAGCATGATCTTCCAGGCAGCTCACACGACTATGAAAAACAAGCAGTAATGGGGGGGGGGCATAACCCGAGTGCATTATTCCGGTAGCAGGGACGGGGGGAGGGGACTGAGAGAGGAGCCAGTACAGAAGGGTAGCGGTGTACAAGAGAAACATCCCAAGGGAGGGAAGAGGAAAAGATGTGTAAGCCGAGGAGGAGCGATAGACACAAATATTATGTGCTAACACAAACTCTCCACTTAGAGTGTCTGCGAATTAGTAGAAGAATACTGATATATATATATATATATATATATATATATATATATATATATATATATATATATATTTATATATATATATATATATATATATATATATATATATATATATATATATATATATTCACTGGTACAACGCAGGGTAATTAAATTTTCACCCGCACAACAAAGGCTAACTAAATGTTCACTAATTCAACACAAGGTAATTAGATTTTCAGTTATGCAACATATGTAATTACATTTTCCCCCGTGAGAAACAAGTAACTAGATTTTCATCTGGGCAACGCAGGGTAACTAAATTTCGCCCGCGTAACATACGGTAACTAATTTTCACCTTTGAAAAACAAGGTAACTATATTTTCAACCGCGAGACTCAAGGTAACTAGATTTTAATTCGTGCAACGCAGTTAACAAAAATTTCACCCGCGCATTAGTTAATTAAATTTTCATCCACGCCACGCAGGTTAACCTGGCGTATGATGTAAAGATTAGCAAAGGCAGCGATGCTGCAGCTGACATTTGTAGGATGTCATGGCATCTCTTTCCTAATGACTGCTTTAAATCTTCCATACATTTTCACTTCCTCTATCTTCGCTATTTTCTATACAGATTTCTCACATTGCAAACTTTATGAGGGAAATACCTACGTTGGTTCTCACTTTACCGTAGAATTATTTATAAAAAGCAGTTAAACATATTTTTTAGTCCACACTTTCTTTTCTCTCCTTAACTACGATGATTATTTTTCATTAATTAAAACAGTAATTACCATCGATAAATATAGTCTACATTGAAAACCAGAGTAGATTCTGTGCTGGTAGGAATCCGAAATAATTTAAATCCTCTTTTTTTTAATTAATTCTGTTCCCATAAAACTGATTACAATGTATGTTCACAAGTTCGTCTCGTCTCGTTTTGCAGTCGTGAATTATTATTATAATGAAATTTATCTATAAATATTTTGGTATAGATGTTACTATTTGTGGCTTTTATTTGTTTAAGAAATGTTTAAATAACCCTTTGTGAAATTGAGTCTCTGCCTTATGCTGCACCGGCATTAGGATAACGTCTGTGACAAACATTTTTAGTCCAAGAATTCGTGAGTGAGAGTGTAAATTACTGCCTCTTATTTCCTTAGAAATTGCAAACTTTCGCGATAGCATTTATAATCTAAATTATCAAATAAATTGCATAATACTACTTTAAGTAACACAATTTTTGTTCTTAGCCAGTAAGTGTTATTTTCAAACTGTTTTACTGCAAGAAAATAGAAAATAACCATTATTTTTTTTTGTACTTTGCTTTTAGGGATTGGATGATGAGATATTTAATAAAAATAGGCAATTTTGTTTTCATACATTTAAAAAGTTGGGTGAAAATAAAAACAAAGAGTTAAATTGATGTAATTTTATTAAAATTTCCACAAGAAATATATAAAAACAAATACAAAAAAAAGTTCGAAGTGAACATTTTTAACTGGTTTCCGTTTCTAATGTAAATTATTTTTCCGTGCAAGTCTCATCAAATTTTCATCGTATATTTCTTTGTATCTTTCTCCAAAGTTTAGTATATCTTGATGGAAGCGCTCCCCTTGCTCCTCTGTGTATGCTCCCATATTCTCCTGGACCTTGCCAAATTGGGCGTCAAGGATGAACACCTTCAGGAACATCCCGCAACCCATTTGTTCCTTGATTTTCACTAAGTTCTCAACCAATTCCTCATAATTTTGAGCTGTGTCATTTTTCAAAAAGCTTTGACACACCGGAACCAAACTCTTCCAGTCTTCTTTTTCCCTTTAGTAATATTTTCCTGGAATGCGGAATGCCATGATTTTCCTGATGTGTGGTCAAACAAAGACGCCAGTTTTCACCTTACACGTTTGAAGCCTGCAGATTCTTTGTTAAAAACTTTAACAAACTACTTCATGAGACTTAATTATAAGTACAACCAGGCAATGACTACGCCACTCCCCGCTACGAAAAACTTGTGTTTCGCTACTAAGATTAAAATTTAAAATCTAAAAAAAAGCAGCCATGGTTAAATTTTTATAAATTTTCTGAACTTCGCCAATTATAATGATTTTAAAAAGGAACTCTAAACTAAATTTCCCCCCTTTTAAAATATTACGTTGCTAAAATATAGTTATAGAAGAAGGTATATAAAAATAAATTTTCTGAACTTCACCATTTGTAATTCTTTGGGTTTTAAAAAATTCACAAAATTTCGATACTTATTGTGATAGAACGGGTTGAAGCTGCGTTAATTTCAACCCCTATCACATGTTATTTAAAACCACGATGCTCCCACGTGCATCTTCGCCTTGAAGCTTGGCGCCTTATCGCAGCCACCTGAGTCAATGTTTAAACAAGGAGGTTTATCTCCCCCCGTTCGCCCCCATACGCCGACCTCGCCAGATTGAGTTAGGCTTATGGGCAGATAAGGCATTGTTCCCAGGCTCGGCTGTGCATTCCCTCGAAGCTCCCACTCCATTGTCCCCCACGCCAAGGGAGTATCTCGACTATTTAGATGGAAACTTTACCACTAAGATCAGATTGGAGATCCAGATTTTCGTCGCGAAACATCACCACGACCCTCTCTCACTTTGTGCGCCAAGGGACCTCGACCTCGAGATTCACCATCACTTGTCCAGAAGGAGGACAATATCCCTTGAGTGCCAAAGTTCGAGCCTTCGTGACGCCGATTCCACAAGGCTTCCCCCTTGTTGTTCAGAAGAGAACAACGTAGAACAGCCATTGTTCGTTTGAGCCCGTTCGCCAAGAAACGGTTCTCACCCTTCCCCTGTTGTTCAAAAGAGAACAACGTAGAACAGCCATTGTTCGTTTGAGCCCGTTCGCCAAGAAACGGTTCTCACCCTTCCCCCCTTGTTTTTCAGAAAGAGAACAACGTTAGAACAGCCATTGTTCGTTCTATCCCGTTGACCAGAAACGGTTCTCACCCCTTCTCCTGTTGTTCAGAAGAGAACAACGTAGAAAAGCCATTGTTCTTTTGAGCCCGTTCGCCAAGAAGCGGTTCTCACCCTTCCCCCTTGTTGTTCAGAAGAGAACAACATTAGAACAGCCATTGTTCTTGAGCCCGTAGACAAGAGACGGTTCTCACCCCCCCTCCCTGTTGTTCAGAAGAGAACAACGTAGAACAGCTATTGTTCTTCAAGCCGTTCGTCGAGAAACGGTTCTCATTCCCAAGACGCCACGTCAGGATCCTTTTATTCCCCCCCCCTTCAGCTGGAACTCGCCAGCGGACCGAAAATTCCTTCACGTCGACCTCTTTTGCACCACTAGTATAAAATTACGTAAGCCGAACGTTACCTTTGTGTATTTAACCATTTTGTCAATTCTATCCTGTGCTTTAAATGGTTTAGCGAACCATCCCATCTCTTTAACTCTATATTTGTTTTCCCTTTTTAAATCCTTTAATCCTCGGATTAGCCCGAGCCCCCACGACCCTTTCCATTCTCTGTTTATGTCAATATTTTCCGTTTTGTGTATTGTTGATAGTTATTATTAATAAAACTCTATTTTATTAATGATAGCAATATTATTATCCTTGAGCTCAGTTCCACTTCTTAAGCATATCGAAGATACATAATATCGGCCCGCCAGACATCCAGACATCGTCGAGAGTCCATTCTACGACACTTATATTTATTTCTGAACTTCACCATTTTTTTTTTGATATTATAAAAGAATTATTATAAATAACTTTGATAAAAAAACATAAGTCATAACTAAACTAAGATGAAATTATTATTTAAATACTCAAAAAAATCCCCTTCCTAAATTATAGAGTTAGTGATAGAAGGAACAACACCTTTTAAATGTCTATCAATTGCTCATGCTTGACATTATGCCCTGCAACAGAGAACTCGGCCCTTTGTTGCCAGTACTTCTTTTGGTAATGTGCTGTGGTATCATTACTATCCTAAAGACAGAAATGACCTCATTGTGGTCGCATGGCTCAGCTTGAAATAGGAAAGAATCCTAAGAATTGTTTATGAAGTCTCCTTTGCCTCGTCACTTGCACTTTTCCATCCAGAAAAACACACTCTTTGAGCTTGCAAATTGAAAGCTTAGTATATGACTTTGACAAGACAAGATTTGTGGCAAACTCATTAAGGGCTCTTTGGTATGAATACTATGGATTACTCTCAGTAGCCATATGTCTGACATTGTAGTCTGCATCTTCACTGATCTTTTCACCTTCTGAACTGTTGCTTTCTTCTGAGGGAGGCTTAATCCTTTCTGTAAGGGTAGGTACAGAAAGATCAGTACTGTTTGGTACTTCTGCAGTCGAGGATGGAAGATCGGCATAGGAAGTAGCAATGCATTTTTGCCACTTTAAAGTTTGGAACAGCCACCATGCAGAAGTATCAGTTGCTTGATTGGTCAGGAGGTTCACGCCAAAGTCTGCGATGTGTAATACCATCCTGCAAAAGTAAAAAATATACTTTATTATTCTTTGAGATGACAAACATACATAATAGATTAAATACTCTTGACATTTATTTTTTTTACTATTTACAACAAACCATTTTTTTTTAAGCTTCTAAAGTTGTATTGCAGTGTTTACCAGCAGGGTTTGCCTCGGTCTCCAACTGGCATTGCCAAAGTATGCTTTGTATGCTTCAAACATTCTTATAGATGCTGTTTAACCCAACATTTTTGTCTCATGTTTTGATGAACTTTCCGCAGATATAACAGAATGAATCCGAAGAATGAGTGCAGCCTCTCGATACCATTTCACTTATGTTGTGTTCACTATGGTAGCTAGAACTGAAATGATAGCAGATCTGTGAATCCTGTATGAATATTTCTGAATTATATTCCAGAATATTCCAGAAGGTTTTGCAAGTTGCCAGGGGCGTGTTTTGGCAGGTTGTGGAACATTCTTGAAACTCCGTAAATGGTACTAAATTTTAGAAATTTCATTGAATCTCGAAAATTTTGAAAGGTTTCCTTGAAATAAATATAAAGTCTAAAACATTCCCAGGTTCATTTTTTTTTAGATAGGATTTAGAATTTTCTACCGTGTTTGAAAAATTTAAACTCTACAACTTTATATTTATTCTTAATTTTTTCCAAAATTTATAATACCCTCACATCTTTTTCCAAATGGCAAATTTAGAAATTCAGTGCCCTATCAAAAAATGCAAACTATAGGATCAAGATAGACTTCTGGTTTTCATTTTAGTTACGAACAACTGGGAAATACCTTTACCCAGGAACACGAACAAAAGTTAAATTATGTTAAATATTGTAATCAGAGAGTACAAAATAAATTTGAAAAGTGTTTTATACGTGTGACAAATATCGCTAGAACGAGAGTTAAGAAAAATGATCAAATGCCTTTACTCCAATAGAAGAAACTGGCCCTGAAGATATTTTTTTTTAAAGTCCCCACAGAGGAAACAGAAAAAGCGAGACTTGTTTACCCGACGGATGAATTGATTATGTGATTGCGATTCTTAGCTGGATAGTTATATGAATAGAAATTTCAAGCTTTTATTTTAATAGAGGGGACAAAGGATGTTTATCGATTTGATACGCAAGCTATTGAGTTACTAGAAAAAATTGCGTAATTTTATTAGGCAGAGGAAGTCCAAATCAAGCTGTGTGCTCATCATCATTTTTGGGGGTGGGGAACCGTTTAAACGAGATATGAAATGCTAGATTAGGTAATCCGTCAGAAAAGAGTATGAAAAATTTGTATAGGATGATATTTCAGACAAAAATTACTCTGAAAACAAACCGCCAAAAAGCCTCGCGCCATTAACGTAAGACGTTTGCATTGCCTGCTTTTTAACTGGCCGTAATATTAAAAGCAGGTTTGGGGACTTAGTAAATTTAGTAAATGATGAAAAAATTGACTCGATCGTTATAACGGACACATGACTGCAGAAAAATCGCAAAGGTTTTCTTATGTAATGTCCTATCGAAAGTTTTGGAGTTTTTAATAAAGAAAAGTTTTCCAACGAATATGGGTTTTGTGTTAATCTACGTAAACCAGAAATTTAGTAATAGTATTGTAGTAACTAACAATGGGAAATTTCGAGTTTCTACTTGTTGGCTTAAGTGCAAATGAAGTCAGTTTTAAGGTTGAACGCCGTTTAGCTTTTAGCAGATATCCTTAGGCACCGATTTACTCTTTGTGGGGGAGGGGGGGACTTTTATTTTTCCAATACAGAGTTGAGGCTGTGAGGACAGGTCTGTATCGTTTTTTTTTTTAAATTGTTTTGATTTTATCGAACTGTTTCAGTCTCTAGAACAAATTATTTTACATTCAGTTTTAGCAAAGGAAGAAATGTTTCCTGCAGTGAACATATACCGACTGAACTAAAGGTTAAAAATGAACACTTTGAAAATCTTTTTATTCGTTCAGGATAAAAATTTAATGATACTTTTTAATAATTTGAGAGTATATTTTTGACTTGAAATTAATGCTTGAAGTTGATAAAAAATAAAACCAATAGGAAGGCGTATTTAAATAAAATATAGAAATTTGTTTGAGAAAATATACTCTTTGGGGATGGGGGTTATAGTTCCTTGTTGACAATTATTCTGATTAGCGATGTGTTAAATTAAATTGAGATAATATTACGTAAAGATGAATATTTTAACTCAAAATTTAGCTTTTAAATGAGAAACAAGACGCAGTTTACTGAGTTTTTATTTATGAAACAATATATAATAAATATACAAGCTCTTTACAAGAACAGCTTGCGCTTCGCAGGCAGATCTTTGGTATACGGCCTACGATCTATCCGGCTCTACCAACGGGCCTTTGGTAAAAAAAAATGTAAAAGATTTCCAGTACATATTTCATAGCAATTTACCCTTTTATTAATGTTTTTTCAGAACCATGTTTATTTTCTAAGCCTAAAAACAAGGAGAAAACTTTTATCGGAATTATTTTGAAATACGGAAAAAACAATCCGTAAGGCGGTTTTTTCATCTAAGTTTGCTGTAATAATTTCATTTTGCTTTACTCGTTTTTAGGGGCTAGTAGCTATTTCCTCTGGCTGAGGATTAAAATGGAAAATCTATTTTAGAAAGAACTTTAATAAAGCCTTCAAATATACAAAACAGCAACCTCAAGCAGCCATGCTTAATTTTAATAAATTTACTCATTTTTTTCCTTAACTTCACCATTCGAAGTTCTTTTTGTTTTTAAAAATTCCAAAGTTAAACTATATTTATATCGATGAAATCATGTCAAAACTTTTGACCATGACTATATCCATATCCCGAAATTTGCACTACTTCAAACTAAAAATTTAAATTGTTTTAGAAAATGATAATCCAATGGAAATATAATTCTTTTCTTAGGAGACAGGTTTCGAACTGATGCTGGAAAGCAGTCGGTCACTTTCGAAACTTGTCTCCTAAGTAAAGAATTATATATTGTGTTAGAAAAAAAGCTCCGTACAACTGCGTCTTCCGTCTCATAATATTACTTGTCTCACAGACAAAGTGAAGGAATGCTATCATATTTTGGTCTCTAAAAAGAGGAAAGAACTATGAGATTAAAACTATAAAAATCATAATAGGTATCATTGACAGATAGCTAATACTGGTGCTACTTGTATAGGTGCGTGCGACCATAACATATTCCTATTTGGAATTTCAGTCTAGTGTACTTGGTTAGACCCGAATTTGTGTGGAAGAGGCATGAAATACTGTTTTAAAAAAAACATTTAGTAAATGAAAATTAGAAAGTCAAATATTCCTAACTTCTGAAGGAGAAAATTTGATATATATCCTTCTAAATTATGAGGATCGAGTAGGGAGAGGTGTTAACTCTAAACGAAGCAACCACGATGTGCAGGGTGTCCCTAAAGCTCGGACACACAGACAAAATGCATAATGTCAATTCAAAATGAACTCAATTTTATGGGCTTTTAAATCTATTTTATGTCATTGAAATTTTAATAAATACATCTTAAATGTGATTTTGCGCCATTTGTGATGCAAACTTCGATTCACACGAGCCCGATTGCTTAAAGCGCATTCAATTTTTGCATCGCAAATGAAATTTAAGATGAATTTATTAAATTTCAATTAAATAAAATGCAATCTCAATTTTTTTTATTGAAAATAGGCAATTTTCTTAAGTGTCTAGACTTTAGGGACATCCTGTAGAATGAATTTATAAGCCTTTATATTTAGGTTTATGGAAACGATTACTTCCCTAAGATTGAAAAAAAAACCCCACTCGCAAGAAGCCTCTGCCGTAGCTTAACGACGCCATAGTGTATGCGAATCGAAAAAGAAATTGATATTAACCTTTTTGTCAAACAGGATTTGATTGTTAAAAACAGAATACATTATAGCCTGCAGAGGCGCCGAGTTCAGAGTGAATTGAAACGTGAAAATAATCTGCATGGAATTTATCTTGCGCATTCTTGTAAAGCAAATCTAAAAATGTTATTTTCATATGTTTACAATAGGCCGTAATTTCGGGATGATATAGGGCCACTTAAAAACCAGACATGACCGCTGTTTAGTGACCCAAGTAAAAGAGCGCAGATGTTAAATAAAAGATTTTCAGAAGCGTTCATAGTGTAGTGGGAGCTTAATCAAATAACTCAGGTGCTCGTATTATTGTTATATATATTGTCGAGGAATAGGCCGAGGGGTGGTTGGAGTTTTCCGAGACTCTAATACAAGGGTGGGGCAATAAGTTTTTCAATTCGGATATAAGGAAACGAGATATGAGGAAAAGTGTTTTATTATTTTTCAATATAACTACCCTCGACTTCAATGCACTTGCACCACTTCTCCCTGAGGCTTCGAATTCCCGGCAACCAGAAATCTCCCGACTGCTGTTCAATCCACTCCTGGACGGCGAGCTGGACATCTTCATCGTCCCCAAACCGGCGTCCACGCAGTGCAGCCTTGACCTGGCGGAATAAAAAGTAGTCGCTAGGGGCTAGATCTGGACTGTAGGGGAAGGGGGGGGGGGGGTGAGCTCCTCGAATCCGCACTCGCGCAGGGAAGATTGTGCAACTCTGGCCTTGTGGACTTTGACGACGTTGAAGTCGATCATGAGACGTCAGGTTTCGTGAGATTTCTAGGGACCCAACGGGCAGAGACCTTGGTCATGGCCAAATTGTCGTGGATGATCTTGATAACACTTTCATATGATATTCCAAGTTCTCGCTCGATTTCGTCGACCTTCACCCGTCGATTTTCGAGGATCATCCTCTCCACATACGCCACATTGTCCTCGTTGGTCACGTCTGACGGGCGTCCTGGACGGGGGAAATCTTCAAGGGACTCTCGACCATGGCAGAACTCCCTATTCCAGTGAGCAATGGTTGCATAGGAAGGGGCGGTGTTGGTGTACACTGCAACCATGAGGTCATGGATCTCTTTTGCATTCTTGCCTTCTTTGGTCAAAAATTTGATCACTGCGCGGTTCTCAACCTTCTCCATTGTTGAAAAATTTGTGACTGACGATCTGCAATCAGCTACTGCTTCTTAAATAGACGAGGCAGGAGCGTGCGGCTGCAGGTCTTCACTTGTCATAACTTGTCCTAACACCCCCACAAACAGCCATCCCCCTTCCTCTGTTTTGCCCTACCGATTCGTAAAACTTATTGACCACCCCTCGTATATATATATATATATATATATATATATATATATATATATATATATATATATATATATATATTTATATATCCTATTATCCCGAATGAGGAGGAGGAGTCGTACTACTCCTTATACTTCGTTCGACCCGTGCCCTGAATGGGTTTATTGACTCGGAGTGCTTAGAGGTTGGCTACGGAGGGATTGGAATGAACTTTGCTATCAAGTGACCCAAAGGAAGTTAGATACACAACAATATGAAAATAAAGTTTTAATGAACACTAAACAAGAATATATATATATATATATATATATATATATATATATATATATATATATACAAATAAGGTGGTTTGAGAGATAAATCAATAAGTGAATCTCGGATATCTCACTTGGCTTGTAAATAACTATTTACTATGTAAGTCCGTATACACTTGTAATGTTTGTAAGCTTCGCGGTGAAGTTAGGAATGTGAAATGTAGGGGTTACCTTGAAACTTGATGTTCGGGTGGCACTGGTGAGAGAAGGTGGTGAGGTAAGGGGGGGAAGAAGGCGGAAGAAGGCGGTGACGGGAGCTTCTTGCTACAGAGGGCCCCACGCTCGTGAACTCCGAGGAATCTTGGGTGCCTCTGTGAGGGGGGGAGCGAAGTGACCTATCGACACGTAGGGTCACGGAGAAAAGCCGAAAAGTAGTTTTCTCGCTTAGGGAACCAGAGTGAGGCTGTTTGTAGCTTCGGTTCGGGACCAACGGGGTAAGGAGCCTCCCTAACTGTCACCGATCTCTTCTCTGAAGACTTGGTGCTTCGATGATTTACCACTGCACCGATAGATGGCAATTTCTGCCCTGCCAGACGCTGTGCAAGCTCTACTACTAAGGGTTAAAAAAATTCGTCTTTTATACTCGAAACTTGGGATAGGTTCTCATGGCGCCGAAAGTAGATTGGATGTCAAGCTACTCCATTTCGTCCTTCCTAAACTTTTTGCAACCATCAAAAGCGAAGATGGGCTCCCATATATCTATAACCAGTCGAGGAAGGAAATCGGTGCTTAGCTAAAATGGCCAGCGGTTTCTTCCGGCGGGAGACCATCAGATATTGGGCCGGAAGGGGAAGGTTTGATAACCCAGCCCGCCTGGAAGGGAGGTGGGAAAAACTTAGGAGCATTATGCTATTCTCCTACATATATATATATATATATATATATATATATATATATATTGCATGAAAGACTCGACGTATAGGTGAGAATGGATGGGGAGAAAGAAAAGTCCAGTGTCTGGACTTTTCTTTCTCCCCATCCATTCTCACATATATATATATATATATATATATATATATATATATATATATATATATATATATATATATATTATAGAGAGAGAGAGAGAGAGAGAGAGAGAGAGATATTAAGAGGGAGAGGGAGAGTGTATGTGTGTTACAAGGAGTTACAAGGAAGTAAGTACCTCAAAGAGCCTGCAGCCTATGCCGAGGAGGCACTCCTTAGAAAATGAAACTTAACTATCCTACGCTAATCTAAATTCAACTCTCTCTATTGGCATGCACTTCAAAATTGCTATCACCACATTCTTTTCTAAAGTATGTATATGTTGTCAAGTCGACTCTTGAACTCCTTAGCACTCCTACTGCTGACAACAAACTCTGTCAGTCTATGCCACGTGTCGCAGATTTCCTACGTGAAGGACTTACCCACCGGACGCGTATTAAATCTGGGCAACTCCACCTTCCATTCGTGATTTCGAGTCGCATTCTGGTTAAGGTTAAAGTACTTCGTGTTGTCGATATTTTCAAAGCCTTTCAAAAGTTTTGAGTTTCGAGTGTACTCCAGGTGAGGCCGCACCGGGGCCGTACAGGGGCAGAACAACCTCCTTGTTGCGAAAGCTGAATTGCCTCCTGATGTAGCCCAGCAGGCGCTGAACCCTCTTATTTACCTGTAAGCACTGCTTCGAGAATTTGAAATTGCTGCTAATCAGCACACTTAAGTCCTCCTCGCCATCAGTTGACTCAATACGCATACCTTGTAGCTCGTAGTCTGACCGGGTATTCGCATACCGAGACAGATAGAGACAGAGAAAGTGTGTGTGTGTGTGTGTGTGTGTTTTAAGACACAAATACCCGAAATGATATAAATGTGGCGGTCCCAGCTACTGCTTTATAAAGAATAAAATCAAGTTTTCCATATCGACCGATTTTGATCAAGTATATCTTTATCACTTAAGAAATTATAGATTAACAATAGTGCGGTTGCATTATCGATTATTTTAAATGAATTTTTAAATAGTGTTGTTAAACTTTTAAAATGTTAGGCCACTTAAAAAAAAAAAATAACAGGGGATACAGAAGACCCAGCGAACTATATACATTCCTATCAGTTTGAAGTCTGTCGTTTGTAAGCAATTCAAATCTCTCGTAAAGGATAAAAAAGTTGACCGCTTTAAAAATCATGGTTTATTAAGCAGAAAATAGAACGGATTCAGGAGGTGCCGCTCTTAAAAAAAAAAACTTTCTTAATTAATTTGCCATATGACCCCTATTTATGATCAATTCAGAGCTGTGGACGTAATTTACGTAGTCTTTAGAAGGTTTTTGATTCAGTTTCTCGCAAACAACTTTTGGAGAAACTCTTAACTCAAACTTCTAACTTAGTTTCAAAATTGGCTTACAAACCGCAGGCAAAGTTTAGTTATAACTTTTACTCATCCAAATGACTCCCAAACTGCAAATCATTGACGGCATTCTGCTATGCTTGCCCTGGCTCGGTACTTTTCTTAATCTCCATAAATTTCTCGACTATTGTGTTAAGTAAAGTAACTATATTTGCTAAGACACGAAGAATCGACAGGGAATCGACAGGTAATCGACATGGAATCGACAGTTTTTTATTTGGTATATCACATGACAATTACAATATACTCTAGATCATGTATTGCACTACGTCACAGAAGACCGAAGTCTTGGAGTATTAGTTTCGAGTGACTTAAAATGTTCAAAACATTGCGATCAAGTTGCAAAACAACCAAATTGAATTCTAAGGTTCATCGGGCGAAATTTTATATATAAGATTAGAGACATAATAGTTCCCTTATGTAGGTCGATCTTTCAACCACGACATAAGTATTCCGTCCAACTTTAGTCATTTTCTTTGTTGAAAGATATTAATATATTTGAGAAACGTGCGACGTTGTACAGAAAACTTATTCTGAAACTTCTTAACCTACTTTACGTGGAAAGACAAACCTCTAAACTTGCTTTCTCCAGAGAATCGGTGGCCTTGTGGTCAACTGAATGAGGCGTTTGAAATTATATAAATGGTAAACGATATTAATTTTTAATTACTCTCAAAATGAGCGCCTAAATGTAATAACAGACTTAATAGTTATAAACGAAATTGAAACGATTCCAATCAATAATTCTGATAAATATCTTCAATTAAAAGATAAATTTAGAATGCAATGTTCTATCAATATCAATTTAAAGCCTCGTCGTATAAATTTTTGCGAAGAGATTAGATAATTAACTCCTTAACCTCCTCTATGGCGGAGTGGAAGGGCAGAGAGATGCCCTCTCAGTTGATATCTTGAATAAGGAGTATTTGTACATGGCCTTTTTAAAGGCCATATTTTCTTTGTATGTTGCTTGAAGAATTTTTGTACCTTAGTAAATTTTAAGGTAAGAAAAGTTTTTAAAAATATCGTACGTACATGTGTATAATTTTTAGGCTTTCTTCTTTGTACATGTAGATAAGACTACTTCATTCACCTCCTCTCATTTTCGTTCATAAAATCTACATAGCATTTCATTTTTTTATTCCCTCACGCCGAGGCCCAGCGTGAATCTAAGTGTGTCCATTAATGTGTAATTCAGTGAATAATGGTGGTGTGTTGGGGGTTGGAGGCATTGAAATTACTAATAAGTAGTCATGTACGACTCAAGAATAAAAGTGGTTTTAACCTATATAATCGCGCTAAAATATAACTTGTACATGTAAATATCAAATCTATACATGAGTAGAAATGCAAAACCTATAGATGGAGGGGAGGTCTCACGTAGATGGGGGGGTAAGCTCAAGTGGATGGGGAAGGGGGGATGAGCCATGCATAGAGATATACTTCCCTAAGAAGATGATGAGTTGGAGCGAACCGCATATTTGGGAAGAGACACACAAGCTCGTAGTCGGCAAATCTGATATTGCTCCTTGGGATCGACCTATCTACCAGTCCGTGCTACTCTCCTAGTTACTAGTTGCTGCTTTGTCACTCGTACACTATAAATCGCTTATAGCTAAATCATTTTTTTTTATTTTAACTAAAAGAAAACCCACAGTTATCTGTCTATTTCCGTTCTTAAAAGGAATTTTATTATTATTATTATTATTATTACGTTCTCCTTGTAGGGATTCGCCCGATGGACGCATAGAAAAATCAAACGAGGGTCGAAGTTCCGTAGGCGAAAAATTAAACCCACGGCGCCATGAATACATCAAACTATTTACCTCCTCTCTCATTACTTCTTAACTACTACTCCTATTTTTTTTTACGACCGTTATTGCCAATTAAGTCAAGGGAAAATTTTCCTCCATTAAATTTCCTTCGTCTTTAAAACACTTACCTTGTTAAATCCTGTCGTAGCATCGCATTATCGGATCTGATAAGACGACATCACTGTCTAATTTCGGCGTCCTCGAACGGCTATAGAAACGGCGATAGAAAATAGAAAATGTTTAATGGGTTGTTAGAAATTAATGTCGTTTAATTAAATCGGGGGAGTGTTTGCTCGAAGTTTAGCTCAATAACAAAGAGGCAGTACCAAGCAGAAAGTTTGTAAGGAAAGAGATATGAAAAATGAAATGAAATTATGTTGAAGAGATATAGGCCGCGGATCTTCCTGCAGAGTAGTGAGGGGGGGGGGGGGGGAAAGAGCGGGTGTTGTGGCCGAGAAAGGACGCACTCCTTCAGATGTTAGCTGCAAGGTTACTCAGGCTACATATACTCGTATCATCACTTTGAGTCTTTTGGAAACGGAATTAAAATCCTTTTTAAGGTAAAGAAAAACTTGTTTTCAGCACAGTGGTTTCCAATGCTCTCAGAAGTGGTGGCAATCATTATTAATACTGATCTCAGTAGTAGTAGCACTCATTATTGCCAATGTTCCTAGTACTGGTGGTACTCATTATTGCCAATGTTCCTAGTACTGGTGGCACTCATTATTGCCAATGTTCCTAGTACTGGTGGCACTCATTATTACCAATGTTCCTAGTACTTGTAGCACTCATTATTGCCAATGTTCCTAGTACTGGTGGCACTCATTATTGCCAATGTTCCTAGTACTGGTGGCACTCATTATTGTCAATGTTCCTAGTAGTGGTGGCACTCATTATTGGAAATACTCTCATTATTGAAGGCATTCATTGAAAAGCCTCTCAAAAGTGGTGGAATTTGCATTTTTAAGCATTGCTAGCTTTAAACAAAACTAATAGGAATTGCAAGCTAAAAAAAGGAATAGGCATTCTTAGCTTAAGAAGGAATAGACATTGTTATCTTAGAAAAAGGAATAGGCGTCCCTAAGTTAAAAAAGGAAATAGGATACATCGTAAAAGAAGCCTAGGCATTTAGCTTAAAAACACTAATAGGAATTGAAAGCTTAAAAAGGAATAGCCATTGTTAGCTTAAAAAGGAATAGGCATTGCTAGCTTAAAAAATAAATAAGCATTGCTAGCTTAAAAAAGAAATAGAGATTGCTAGCTTTAAAAGGGAATAGCCATTGCTATCTTAAAAAAAGGAATAGCCATTGTTAGCTTAAAAAGGAATACGCATTGCTAGCTTAAAAAGGAATAGGCATTGTTAGCTTAAAAAAGAAATAGGCATTGCTAGCTTAAAAAAGGAATAGCCATTGCTATCTTAAAAAAGGAATAGGCGTTCCTAGGATTAAAAAGGAAATGTAATTCATCGTAAAATAAGCCTAGGCAAATATTTAGCTTAAAAAAACTAATAGGAATTGAAAGCTTTAAAAGGAATAGCCATTTTTAGATTAAAAAGAAATAGGCATTGCTAACTTAAAAATCCTAATAGGTCTTAATCTTAAAACATGAACAGGTTTAGAATAATTTTAAAAAACTCTAAGAAGCCTCTTCTTAAAAGGGCATTCCTTTTTTCGCAGTCTTTGCTAAATGGTTTGTGTGGAGTGGTTTGTAAGGAAATATTTTGAAAGCAAATAGCAGGAGTTAACTATAAGGTTCACAAACTCTCCAGATGGATTCAAACCCTTACACTTAATGATGATCGAACAAGGAAACCACATAATCCTCCCGATAACAACTCAGCCTGATTGCACATTTATATCTGACGGCCTCTTTTCGGGCATTAAGTAAATTCCTGCACAAAAAGCAACCATTGACATTGATTGATCTTTCCGCTTTGCTTTTCTCTAGTGGTAATGAAAATGTGAATTTATTGATATCCTTAAAACTATCAAAAGATTGTGGTAGCATATAACGGGTGCTTGAGTCACTGCGCACGCTTACTTTTATTGAATGCGATCCTGTGGGGTAGATAAAAGTTAACCACGTGCAGACATATTGAGAAGGGGCAACCCACTCGTGTGTGACGTTTTCTTTCGCACGCTAATTGCTCAACTAATTAAGCAATCTCATGAGCTCTCTTAAACCTGATGTGTTTGAGGTATAAGTTACCATTTCTCCTCTCTTAGGCTCTTTGTTGCTAGTGTTGTAGATCTCGTTAGTGAATAGTTTGAGAGGTCCTTTTTAAGCAGTGGGATTCCGCAAGGTACCGTGTTGGTTACGCCCCTATTTGTTTCCGTTTAAATGCAAGCGATGGTGGTTTATGCAATGATACTGTTAGATTACACTACGACCGGATTCATTAAGTTTGCTTTCTTAAACGAAGGGGATATTTAATGTTAAGGAATCTTATCCCCTTTCAACTAGTAATAACGACTGAAAAAGAACTAATCATCATCATCATTATCATCATCACTAACTCTATAATTTAAGAAGAGGATTTTTTGAGTATTTGAATAAAAGTTTCATCTTAGTTTGGTTATGACTTATGTTTGTTTTATCAAAGTTATTTCTAATAATTCTTTTATAATATCAAAAGAATTACAAATGGTGAAGTTCAGAAAATTTATTTTTATATACCTTCTCTATAACTCTATATTTTAGCCACGTGATATTTTGAAAGGGGGGGAAATTTAGTTTGGAGTTCCTTTTTAAAATTATTATAATTCGCGAAGGTCAGAAAATTAATAAAAATTTAACCATGGCTGCTTTTTTTTTCGATTTTAGAGTTTAATCTTAGTAGCGAAGCGTAAGCTACCCCCACGGGAGAGTGGCGAAGCTATTGCCTGGTACTTAATAAAATTAAAAGTGGAAGTACAAAAGCTAGAGTAGTATCATTAGAATCACCCGATTAAAACACAAATTTCGAAATCGTATCGATGCGCACCTTCAGGACTGCACTATTTTGGACTCGACATAAGAAGTTCTGCATACATTTATTATAAATATAAACCAGTCAATGGCTTCGCCACTCTCCCCCCTACGGGGGGACCTTGCGCTTCGCTACTAAGATTAAAATTTAAAATCTAAAAAAAAGCAGCCATGGTTAAATTTTTATAAATTTTCTGAACTTCGCCATTTATAATAATTTTAAAAAGGAACTAAATTTCTCCCCTTTCAAGATATCACGTTGCTAAAATATAGTTATAGAAGAAGATATATAAAAATACATTTTCTGAACTTCACCATTTCTGAACTTCACCATTTTGTTTTTTGATATCATAAAAGAATTATTAGAAATAACTTTGATAAAAAAACATAAGTCATAACCAAACTAAGATGAAACTTTTATTCAAATACTAAAAAGAATCGCCTTCTTAAATTATAGAGTTAGTGATGATGATGATGATAACTACTCATATCGAGTACAAATCTACGTGGACATAAAACAATTAAATGAGTAGGCAAAGGAGGCAAGTAGACAGTCGCCTTTAAATACATTTTGCGCAAGGTCGATATTTTGGAAAGATAGCGCTACTATAGCTCTTTCGTACTGTAGTAAGCATGGGGCTAGGTGCACGTGTCCTGGTGCCAGTTTCGAATCCCGGCGAGAACGTATATAACTCCCGCCAATCACTGCGGGGCGCTTAGTCTTGTGCATGCTAGCACGCAGCTTAATATACACACCTCAGACGGCTTTAAAACCCCTCATATAGATATAAGATGTTTCCCTAGTCTGGCCAGAAAAATCACTAATTTACTTCAAATAGTAAATTCACCACATTTATTAATCAAATTTAAATTCAAATGGGAAAAATACACCCCCTCCCCCTTTTCCTATTTCTAGATATTTTTTTTCATCAAAAGCTTCTCCCTAATTTCCTCCTATTTTCTAAACACTGCAAACCTACACATTCAAACGCCTATATGTTTTTATATTTTTTATTCTGCTAATAAACATTAAAATAAAATTCGTAATCCTTTTTTTTTTTATTATTGTGGTATAGAATTTGCGATGCTCAATTTCTTGCGGAAGAAATTCGTGGCATCAAAGGAATTTTTACTTTATTTTCTTACCCAAAACATTTCGTAAGCGACGCTTCAAGTACACAACCAGTTTAAATCCCAATAACACCAAATATCGCTATATCACCTTGCTTTAGAACTCCATATTAAAAGTCCTAAACAAACTTGTCATAAGTACTAACACTAAGAATGCGTTTAGTTACTTCAAAAACTAATAAAAATAAACTCATAAAAAGTCCGCCCTCCTCGCAGAAACTCTGAAGGTGTCCCCCAAAATACTTGGTAAAAAATTGTTACTAATCCCCTAAATTGGACAGAAACTTAGACAACCGCATAGCAGCATAAATATATCATAGGCACCGGAAACCCTTCTAATGCCCTCTTTAATCACATCTCATTGATAAATCGGATAGAAGAATCAAGAAAACTTTTATATTGCTCAACTGATAGGGGACAGATATCCGAGTTTGTTCTAATTGAGTCTTTTTCTACTTCATTATAGCCAGAGGAAGGTTAAGCTTACCCCTTCTCTAAACAGATTGATATCCTCAAACGCACGAGTCTCATAGCTCACGCCAACCAGATCTCTTTCCCATAAGTATTAGGAATTTAGGTATATTTTTAATAACTTTTCTCATTTTAACTATAGTAATGTTGTTCCTTTCTTCTAACATAAACGCAGCGTAGGTTATTGTCCATTGTATAGATGAGATTAGGCAAGAAATATCGAAACTCGTTCTATAATTAAAGGGGGGGTTTCCTCCTATTGCTTTATTCTCTGGAGGTAGAATTGGGTTCTAATCTCATAGGTTCGATTCTTAGTGGAATAGATTAAATTCACTTGTATCTCAGTAATGCGTAGTAAATGGAGTCATGCCTCAGCGAGCGGGATCAGTTGAGACGTGGCTCAGGGTTGCGGTCAGTTGAGTCGTGTCGTAGCGTTGCGAAGTCAGGTAAGTCGTGTCTCAGCGATGCGTAGTCAGTTAAGTTGGGTCTCAGTGATGCAAAATCAGTTGATTCCTGCCTCATCTATGCGGAATCATGTGAGTCGTGTCTTAGCGATGCGGAGTATATTGATTCATGTCTCAGAGATGCGGAGTAAGTTGATTCGCCTCTAAGCGGTGTGTCGTCCTTGAGTCGTATCTCAGCGATGCGGAGGTAGTTGAGTCGTGTTTCAACAATCTGGAGTCAGTTAAGGCGTATCTCAGCGATGCGGAATCAGTTGAGTTATTTTATCCGGGCCTCAGCGATGGGAGTTATTTGAGTCGTATCTCGGGGATGCGGAGTAAGTTGAGTCGTATCTGAGTGATGAAGACCCAATTGAGTCGTGTCTCATCGATCTTGATCTCGATCTTGATCCACAGGCGGGCGACCACCAAGCGGCAATCCCCCTGGCCTTTGTATCGGCACGACTTGTGAGGACAGTGAAACAGTTAGTATCGCCTTAATGTTACCAGCCTACAAACACATTCTGACCCTCCATACGCTCTCAAGGAAATCTTTCACTGCTACAATCATTCGTCCATTTGTCTGGTTACAGAGCCCCAACAGAATAAGCAGCCATTCTCTTCCACTCTTTTCTATCACCTTATTCATTTCACATCCCATTCAAATGCGGAGTCATTTGAATGGTGAACTCCGCATTTGAATGGTGTCCCAGCGATGCAGAATCAGTTGAGTGGTGTCTCGACGATTCGGAGGCAGTTGAGTCGTGTCTCAGCGATTTAGGAGTCAGACAATTCGTGACATAGCGATGCAGAGATATTAGATTCGTGTATCAGAGAAGAGAAGTCAGTTGAGTCGGGTCTCAGCGATGCAAAGTGAGTTGAGTGGGCTCTCAGAGATGCGGAATTATTCTCTTCGTGTCTCATCTATGCCGAGTCAGTTGAGTCGTGTCCCAATGAAGCGGTGTCAGTTGAGTCGTGTCCCAGTGAAGCGGTGTCAGTTGACTCGTGTCTCAGTGAGGCGGTGTTATTTCGAAACTTAGCGAGTCTTTAGGTTTGTATCTCAGTAATGTAGAGGTCAATTGTTTCCAATCTCTTAACCATACGACGTGTTCTACACTATCCCGCTTTAGCTCTTTTTAATCGGACTGTTACAAGTTCGAATCCCACATTTTAAACTTATTGGATCATCTGTTTTCGCTTTTTAATAATTGAAACGAACACGACGAGAAAATCTTAAATGAAGATTGTCTGAACTTCGAAAGGTGTAGTTTGTTGGTAAAATCAAGATAAACTAAGTGGGTTTAATTGGTCGTTATCAACAAAGACGAGTTAAGTTCTAAAAACTCTTCAGTTCGCGTTTTTTTGTGGAGGTTGAAATATATTTATAGGTAAAAAAAACATCTAGAAATAATTGTCGCAATTTGATGTGGTGATTATAAATCTATTGTGAATTAGACTCCAACGAGAACAATATATCTTCCCCAAAGAATCTTCATTCAATTAATAAGCAATCTCTTCTAATGCTGATGAAAGCGACTCATAAACCTATTTTCTTAGTTGTTATTAATACCCTCTACGGGATTACAATTCCAATAATATAATTCATGGCTTTGTGGGTCAGCAAAGTCTTTGAAATAAAAGTATACTCCAATTTGATTTTCATAAATGCAGGCTCAAAGATTTGGCAACTGAACCGTCATTAAATTTTCTTACGAGAAAACTCAAGATAATTTGCAATTATGTGATTGTACCCATTTTGAATCCCACGAGATAGCATTTGAGAATTTATAGCAGATGGAATTCTCCTAAATCGCATTGGAAGCTCCGGCTTTGGACATTTATTGGGTCGATGTTTAGAGCATTACAAGAATTGAAGCCAAAGACCTCCATCAAGACCGATTCTTTTATAGTGTAAGAAGTGGAGGTATGTAGTACATCGAAAACTCTTAGCGAATTAAACATTAACCTTGTTCCGAGAATGGATAATTTCTTTGAATTAATAAGAACTTAAAAATTATTCAAATCGTTTTCATTCATGTATTTTTACCCCATAAATTTGTCTTTATGTCTAGAGAAGATATGTTTGGATCCAAGCTTCTAGCGTGTCTAGCAATGTTAGGTCAGACGAAGGTACTGTCTCACTTGAGAAGTGAGATTATCTCGTCTTCATCTTTAGTCTCTGATGTCTTTAGTTATATATCACGGAAAGAATAACTTGTAAGCAGAAAAACAAAATCAGACTGCCTAAGGGATTATCGTTAGACACCACTGTCTCGTCACGTTCCTTCATCTGAGATTATTTGCCGTTATTTCGCCGATCGAAGAAAAGGAGATTGTGAAGACGGTCTCAAATTCTTTTATTGCTTCTCTTCACGAGAAGAATTTTGAGCATCTGCGTGATTATGTGAGTGAATTAGGGCTAGGCTCGTACGAAGTCGCATTCTTATAACCAAAAACGAGCGGCTCCCTTTTATTCATCTCATTGGCTAAATTCGAGTGTAAATTGATGGAAATTTATCCTCATTTTACCACTTCATAACAAAGTGTTTTCGAACTGATATGTGGCAATGCCACAAGATTATTATTAGCGTTACTTGTCCATTTCTTTGATAGGTTCTCCCAACCAAATAATGAAATCAACATAAAAATCAAATGACATGCTCTGGCAAGCTATGGTCACAGAGAGCGTTCTCGTCAGGTGAATAAGAAGAACGGAATTACTGTGGAGACCTCCTCCCTTGGCCCAGGGAAGAACTAGTTCGGGGAGGGGGGGGAGTGTTATACCTTAAATAGTGATGTGCTGTGAGTGTGGAAGTAAGTGAAAGAGTGGTGTTGTGATTTGCAATTTCCGTGAATGATGTATGTATTGGGTTGAGTAATAAGTTCTTGCGGTTCTATCAAATTTATTCATTACCATTAACACTTTTATAAAAACTTCAATTTTAATTGATAACAATATGCAATTTAATCAATAATATATTTTTCGTTCTTATTTACGACTTCTTTCCAACGTTCAACTAGTTTTTCGATGCCTCTGCAATAAAAGTCTGGATTTTGACTCAAAGAATTCGTCTAACCAGGTTCTTAATTCCACATCAGTATTGAACGAAACGCCGCGCAAATTTGGGGAGAACGATCGGAACAGATGGAAATCCAATGGAGCCAAGTCTAGCGAATATGGAGGATGCGGCTGGATTTCCCAATTAAGCGTTTGATGGCGTCTTTTGTCATATTGACAATTTGAGGACGAGCATTGTCGTGTTGCAGAAGGACTCCATAACGTCGATGAGATCGCTTTTCACGAATAGCTTCAGCGAGTCGATACACAGCATCGTCTTTTGTGGATGGAGTCCTTGATTTAATCGCAGAAGTGGCTTTTTATTGGGGCTAAGCCATTGTTTTCGATAGCTCATGTTGACATAAACACACCACTTTTCGTCACCAGTGATGATGCAGTGAAGAAATCTGTCCTTATATCCACGAGTAGCCTTGTGACGAGCAAGCAAACCTGCGCCAATCGTGAAGCGTTGAAGTTTGTTGCTTTCGCTCGAAGCGTGCGGAACCCATGCACCGAATTTTTTAACTTTCCCCATCGAATGAAGGTGATTCACTACAGTTTTCTGATCACACGTCAATTGTAAAGCCAATTCTCTAGTCTATTGACGAGGATTTTCATGAAGAAGGTCGGTCAAACGATCTTCATCCAACTTAATGGGGCGACCAGATCTTTCTTCGTCATTAAGATTGAAATGACCGTTTTTTAAACGTGAAAACCACCATTGAGTTGTCCTTTCTGATAAAGCATTTTCTCCGTACACAGCACAAATATCGCGACGAGCTTTGGCTGCGTTTGCATTGTTCCCGTCTCGATTGAAAATGAATAACAACAAGTGTCGAAAATGCGCCTTTCTTTCAACTTGACATTCCATTTTGAGGGTACAGAACAAAAATTAAATTAACACAACTTTTAAATAAACCGCAATGGACTTATTACTCAACTTCAAGACGCAGCCTAAGCAAAAGCCTAATAGCTAACGCTGTTAAGAGACGTAACCTAACCTTTGCAAATTTTGCTCTCATTATTTATTATTGTGTCTTAATATGTGCACAAATCACTTCAACGGAACTTAAATTAACACAACATAAAAAAACGCAAGAACTTATCCTTCAACCTAATACATGGAACCAACTGCGCATATGTCAGAATCGACTTCTACCCTCTTCTTGAAAGGAGTCTAACCCGACACCCAGGCGTGGAAATCCAACCTCCTGTCCAATGGGCCATAAGCTACGCATAAGAGTGTAAAAATGGGGGTAAATACAATAAGAAAAATGACCAAACCTTCAAAGAACCCACCTCTAAGACTCGGGTTGGGCCATGCAAATATTTTTTACCCTGATGCGTCACGACAAGTGGAGGCCAAACGACGACTCCATTCAAACAATTCATACGAGAGCCATATTGGGATCTTCATCCGTCGAGCCATATTGGGATCTTCATCCGTCGAGCCATATTGGGATCTTCATCCGTCGAGCCATATTGGGATCTTCATCCCTTGAGCCACATTGGGATCTCAATCCCAGCAGCAATGTAGGAATATTCATCCGTCGAGCCTTATTGGAATCTTCATCCCTCGAGCCATATTGGGATCTTCATCCCTCGAGCCATATTGGGATCTTCATACCTTGAGCCATACTGGGATCTTCATCCCTCGAGCCATATTGGGAT
Source organism: Ceratothoa steindachneri (assembly GCA_963969495.1). Classification (NCBI taxonomy): domain Eukaryota; kingdom Metazoa; phylum Arthropoda; class Malacostraca; order Isopoda; family Cymothoidae; genus Ceratothoa; species Ceratothoa steindachneri. The sequence continues at coordinate 286,934 of CAXAKS010000005.1, read as the reverse complement.
CTTCATCCCTCGAGCCATATTAGGATCTTTATTCCTTGAGCCATACTGGGATCTTCATCCCTCGAGCCTTATTGGGATCTTAATCCCTCGAGCCATATTGGGATGTTCATCCCTCGAGCCATACTGGGATCTTCATCCCTCGAGCCATATTGGGATCTTCATCCCTCGAGCCATATTAGGATCTTTATTCCTTGAGCCATACTTGGATCTTCATCCCTCGAGCCTTATTGGAATTTTCATCCCTCGAGCCATACTGGGATCTTCATCCCTCGAGCCTTATTGGGATCTTAATCCCTCGAGCCATATTGGGATGTTCATCCCTCGAGCCTTATTGGAATTTTCATCCCTCGAGCCATATTGGGATCTTCATCCCTCGAGCCATATTAGGATCTTTATTCCTTGAGCCATACTGGGATCTTCATCCCTCGAGCCTTATTGGGATCTTAATCCCTCGAGCCATATTGGGATGTTCATCCCTCGAGCCATACTGGGATCTTCATCCCTCGAGCCATATTGGGATCTTCATCCCTCGAGCCATATTAGGATCTTTATTCCTTGAGCCATACTGGGATCTTCATCCCTCGAGCCTTATTGGAATTTTCATCCCTCGAGCCATACTGGGATCTTCATCCCTCGAGCCTTATTGGGATCTTAATCCCTCGAGCCATATTGGGATGTTCATCCCTCGAGCCTTATTGGAATTTTCATCCCTCGAGCCATATTGGGATCTTCATCCCTCGAGCCATATTAGGATCTTTATTCCTTGAGCCATACTGGGATCTTCATCCCTCGAGCCTTATTGGGATCTTAATCCCTCGAGCCATATTGGGATGTTCATCCCTCGAGCCATATTAGGATCTTTATTCCTTGAGCCATACTGGGATGTTCATCCCTCGAGCCTTATTGGAATTTTCATCCCTCGAGCCATATTGGGATGTTCATCCCTCGAGCCATACTGGGATCTTCATCCCTCGAGCCATATTGGGATGTTCATCCCTCGAGCCATATTGGGATGTTCATCCCTCGAGCCTTATTGGAATTTTCATCCCTCGAGCCATATTGGGATCTTCATCCCTCGAGCCTTATTGGGATCTTAATCCCTCGAGCCATATTGGGATGTTCATCCCTCGAGCCATACTGGGATCTTCATCCCTCGAGCCATATTGGGATCTTCATCCCTCGAGCCATATTAGGATCTTTATTCCTTGAGCCATACTGGGATCTTCATCCCTCGAGCCTTATTGGAATTTTCATCCCTCGAGCCATACTGGGATCTTCATCCCTCGAGCCTTATTGGGATCTTAATCCCTCGAGCCATATTGGGATGTTCATCCCTCGAGCCTTATTGGAATTTTCATCCCTCGAGCCATATTGGGATCTTCATCCCTCGAGCCATATTAGGATCTTTATTCCTTGAGCCATACTGGGATCTTCATCCCTCGAGCCTTATTGGGATCTTAATCCCTCGAGCCATATTGGGATGTTCATCCCTCGAGCCATATTAGGATCTTTATTCCTTGAGCCATACTGGGATGTTCATCCCTCGAGCCTTATTGGAATTTTCATCCCTCGAGCCATATTGGGATGTTCATCCCTCGAGCCATACTGGGATCTTCATCCCTCGAGCCATATTGGGATCTTCATCCCTCGAGCCATATTGGGATCTTCATCCCTCGAGCCTTATTGGGATCTTAATCCCTCGAGCCATATTGGGATGTTCATCCCTCGAGCCATATTAGGATCTTTATTCCTTGAGCCATACTGGGATGTTCATCCCTCGAGCCTTATTGGAATTTTCATCCCTCGAGCCATATTGGGATGTTCATCCCTCGAGCCATACTGGGATCTTCATCCCTCGAGCCATATTGGGATCTTCATCCCTCGAGCCATATTAGGATCTTTATTCCTTGAGCCATACTGGGATGTTCATCCCTCGAGCCTTATTGGAATTTTCATCCCTCGAGCCATATTGGGATGTTCATCCCTCGAGCCATACTGGGATCTTCATCCCTCGAGCCATATTGGGATCTTCATCCCTCGAGCCATATTAGGATCTTTATTCCTTGAGCCATACTGGGATGTTCATCCCTCGAGCCTTATTGGAATTTTCATCCCTCGAGCCATATTGGGATGTTCATCCCTCGAGCCTGAGCCATATTAGCGAGGTGCAATAGAGAGCGCACTGTAGAAAGTGTTGTGGCTAATCCCTAGTACAAAAGGTCAGCTCACAATTGCAGTCTTATAACACACGGGAGTAAAGTGGTGTGCGAAGGAAGCAGTGTATGTCTAGTGGCGCCATCACATAAAAAATACTACATGGGCTAAATTTTCTGTCTTTACCTGATGGAAAAACAATAATTTTAATAATAATAATAATAATCATAATAGTAATAATAATAATACCTCACTCTTGGAGAAAATTACTTCTGCTGGATACTATACATCAGAATTCCACCTCTACTAGCTTGCGTGCATGCATGTTTAAGTGTGAATGCGTAGGTGTGTATAAGTGTATGTAAGAGAGCATCCGTTTGTTATGATCCTTGATCTGCAGAGTCAACATTCAGCCGATGTTTGGTGAGCGAGTGGTTGCGTGGGGTAGAATTTGCAAAAACCAGGTGTAGAGTTGTAGTGTGTGTGGCTGTGAAAGGAGAAGAATGGGAATGTGAAGTGGGGGTGAAATATAGGCCTGGGGGTTACCGAAGAATTCCACATGGTCGTACTTGTGAGATTATCCATCATATGATGGGTCGTGTATATATATATATATATATATATATATATATATATATATATATATATATATATATATATATATATATTATATATATATATATTTTTCGAGATACGAACTATCACAACACCCGTTTATCGACCACCGCGTGACACGCCAGTTATAACACTCTGATTCCGACCATTGTGACAAGCCGAGAGGCTTCTACCCCTTTGTATAATTCATTCCATGCTACATCCAACTCCTATTTAACTTTCCCGTTAATTAAATAATACTCCCTCATTTTGAGACTATCGTGTTTTTACAAGGCAATGGAAAATAAGTTTTGTTTGTTTATGATGAAATATAAACAAACTTTGAGATGAAATTAAGCTGAAAGAGAGTTTTATCTGGCCCATAACTTCCAATTCTTCTTGTCAATACAAACAAGTGATTTCACTATTTTTAAAGATTGTACCAGAAAATTCTCATATATTTATTATCTATTTAAGTTCTAGGGTAAAAAACAGGCAGCAATCAGCAAAGTAATCGCCATAGATTTAATGAAAATATAATTAATCAAAGTTAGTGTAGTTTGGGAGAGTTAAAACCTTAGGATGCATGGAGAACCAAAATGGATTATTTAGGGCTGTAGGAATAAAGAAATTACGCAACTCTTCAATCCTACCCAAATTCTGGAATGGAAACAGGCTCACTTGAAAATTAAACTATTAATTATTAAAGTATAAATATGCTTCGTATATATTTTAATGGTGAAGTTAATATATCATAAAATATATTTATAAATAGTTCTGCAAAATCAATTTATTTAAACTTAAAATGAATTGAATTTTAGGCGTTTTTTGGCCTATTCTAAATTTCAAGTATTTATTGTTTACAAGCCAATTAGTTTAGGCTAGGTCACTATGAGTCACTTCGCTCATCGATATTTAAGACCATTTAATTCAAGACCATTCTCGGTTTGTGATTTTTAACTACAGGGTAAAGCAAAAGTCGCGCACAATGGGGGTTAATATATTAAAATTATAAATACACGGGAAATTTTTATTTACTAGTTATTTACTTGTTATAAGTTCTGTTCGAAATGTCCTCCTTCTTTTTCCAAAACACATTTAAATTCTGTGCCTTCATGATTCACTAACACGTTGGAAAGTTTCCTTTGTAATTTAATTGCATTCATATTTAATTTTTCTTTAAGTTCCTCGATATTTCTCAGGCGTGCCTGATAAACAACTGATTTCAAATGTCCCCCACAGGTAAGAAGCTAAAGGTGTGAGGTCTGGTGACCTCGTGGACCTCTCAACAGGACTTCTTCGTCCTATCCATTTTCTATGGAAGTCTTTATTTAGAAAGTCACAGACAGTCAAAGCAAAAGGTGGTGTTGCTCAATCCTGTTGAAAGAACATGTTAGTTCTTTTTGCTAATGCAACCTTACACAGGTAATCCAGTAAGAATGTCGATAGCATGTGAAGCTATACAGGTTCACCCCCCCAAAAAAGGGCATCAACTTTCGATAGGCCTCATTTCTTAATTTTCTGCAAGGATTGAATGAAACTTTGGTTATAACTAGTTTATTATGTTTAAAAACATCATATCAAAACATGAGAGTCTTTGGACTTTTCTTCTTTATTCTAGAGCACGTGTCGAGATGACCTCCATTTAGCTCTGTGTATTTCTTGAGGCGCAGCACAAAGTTGTCCATGACGTTCATACAAACCGACCGACTAATGGCTCTAATCGCCTCCCTGATGGCTTCTTTTAGTTCCATGAAGGTCCTGGGTCTCCTTGCGTAGCCCCAGAGATCCCAAAGAAAGAAATCTGGGGGGCTAAGCTCTGGGTTATGAGGTGTCACTCAAAATTAGTCGTGAGACTGATCACACGGCCACTAAAGTTCTCTTTCAGCCAATCTCAAGACAAGTTTGCGGTTTGAGAGCTAGCTCCATCTTGTTCGAACCAGAAATTATCCATACGCGACTGTAACAGGGTCTGCAGCTCCCTCTTGAAGGTTTGAGGACCTCAACATACCGCTCCTTAGTGACTATCGTGCCAGATTCCTTGAAGAAGAATGGTCCTATGATGCCTCTGGCTGAGATTGCAGTCCATACCATGCACTTAAAGAAGGGTATGGGCTTGGTGGCTACCTCATTTGGTCTGGAGGTCCCCCAGAAGACATTTGTCTACGAGTTTACCTTTCCTTCAAGATGGAAGTGAGCTTCATCTGAGATACAAAGGAAGTTAAGGAAAGTTGGGGTCTCCTGAATCTTCTCCAGTATCTTGACTGCCATAGCCTTTCTCTGCTCCTTGTCTGAGGCTGAAAGGGTCTGCTTCGCCTGTATTATGCATGGGTAGGCCTTTACATTTATTACTAGCACTCTCCTGCAAATCTCACGGGATATACCGAGGGACTGACTTCGCTTGCTGAACTGACTCTCTCACGCTCTCGACCAGCTCAACTGTTCGCTTCCTGAATGGCTTAACGGTTGCCACTCGCTGCTTTAAGATTCTCCACTGTGCCATAGTTCTAGAAGTGGTTTAACCAACCCTGACTTCTGCTCTTGCAGGGGTCTTTTTCACATTCGAACTGATGCACGTAGGTGTCCTACACTTTCTTGAACGAGCCTGTCTTGTAGTAGTGTTTGACACAGTATATTCTTTGCTAGAGCTCCCATTGAGATCTAGTTGTGTGCACAGGCGTTGCTTCTGTCATGGGCTGCAAAGTAAGGGTGATTAGTGAATGAATGAAGGATGGATATATTACAAAAACTGTGTGCCGGCCATTTTTGTGGGGGTGACCCTGTATTACACTCTTGACATTACCGTCAAAGAAGTACGGACCGATTAACTGATCTTCCCTTATTTCAGCCCACATCATAATACTAGGATCATTTTGCACCTGCGTTTCTTGCATCCATCCAGAGAGAGTTATTGTCAGACCAATATAGACAGTTGTGTCTATTGACCTGCCCTCTTAGATAAAACATTGCCTCATCACTGAAGAATATGGAAAGATCACTGCATTGCAGAAAAAACTCGCAGAATTCTTTTCGACGATTGAGGTCGTCCCCATGCTACTCTTGCACTAGATGAACTTTGTAAGGATATAAGTGTCTGTGGAAAAAAGGCAAAACAGACATATGGCTAACACCTGTCTTTTGACTTAACTTCCTGGTCGATTTTTTTTAGCTGTCTGTGAGAGTTGATAAGGTAACGGCGACTGTTAATGTCGGATCGGTTGCACTTTTTGTTCTTCCACGTCGTCATAGATCAGCGATACTACCAGTTACTTTAAAGCGATTAAATAGACGTTCGAGAGTTGAATAACAATACGAAGTTGGTGTGGATTCTGCTTGTGGAATTCCTCTGCAACGGATCTGCGTATAGCACCTGCTTTCCAATACATGAACAGCAAAGCAACTCTTTGATCATTGTTAGTTTTTCTGGCATCTTACTTCGTCAAAATTGTTTCTGTAAAATAGAAAAATACCAAAAAAAATAAGAAATTTAAAACATGCTGAATTAGCCCCTATGGTGCGTGATTTTTATTTTACATGTTAATTAGTTTAGACATGGATTAGGCTAATTCATGACCACTCGGAGTTTGTAATTTTTAGATGTTTATTTTTACATATTTTTTAGTTTGAGCAAATATTAGAAAAAGTTATTTAGGTCTCGTCGTCTATTGTGATTTTTATATATTTTTTAAAATATATAATTAGTTTAGGCTAGGATTAGACCGCATTTAGATCTCTTAGCCTATTGTGATTTTTCAAGCACTTGTATTTTACATCTTAGTTAGTTTAGGATATGATTAAGCTGGGTCATTATGGGTCTCCTTCGTAATTGTGATTTTGAGGTGTTATTATTTTACACATTAATTAGTTTAGTTGCTGCATGTTATATCCTTGTAGGCATTACGCCTCATGAATCGAGCAGCTCCTTGTTGTCTGAAAGTCTTCTTCAAGAATAACAATTCGCAGAAGCAAAATCTCTAAGAAAGGAAGAATCAAGAGAAACCTAGTTTTTCAGAAGAATGATGCTCATAATATCCAGCGGGCTAAACCATGTGGGGGACTGGTGCTTACACTGCACTGTATTCCTTTGGATAACACTGGCGAGAGGGGGATATTGACGACAGGGCAACCCAGGATCTACATACACTTTGCCCCGGCCTTGACACCCCCCTCCCCCTGGAACGGTCACTCCAGTGCCGCTGTCCCAGCGACAGAAACAATACGGAGAACTAACTTCCATGGCGCAATCTGCATTGTCTTCCGAGACAGAAGAGTGCCAACAAGGTTAAATTTAGGTCGGGACTTCCGCCGCATCGTGGCACGGTTGCCGAGGTGACTCCAGAATTTATGGTCCAGTTGCCAACACACGATGGTTCTTTGCACCATGATCTCGGCTTCGTCATCAGAGGACGAGCGGGAGATCTAAAAGGCGAGAGGGAAACAGTGACCATCGGCTTTTTGTTCTTGTCGTTGTTTTGATGGTTTGATTTTTGGAAGCTTTTGTGTACTCTCGCGTGCCCTCACTTCTTCCTATTTGTGTCCTTACGACTTTGTAAACCATTGGTGACTTGGAAGGGCGAGGGGGAAAAAGTGGCCTTCGGCTTTTTAAGACTTGTCACCTCCATATTGTAAGCCATAACTGGAGTAGGTTGAATCATCAAAATAACGGAGACGACTCTGTGGAAGGGACTGAGGATGAAACATTAAACAAATGAAATCCAACAACAGGAACAAGTTGTTTTCATAAAGTTGTTTTCAAGATAAATCATGTCGATAATGGATTTTTTGTAATAAGGAAAAATGTTTCCAGAGAAAAAAAAATCATCAGCACTCTTTCACACTTTCATTCCTTTGGTCGCTCGGAACTCTCTCTCAAAATTATAAGAAAGTTGTCTACTACTCGCACAAGGTGTTAACAAAAAATCTTAGGAGATGTCAAATTAATTGTGGTAGATTCCTTCATATTTTAGAACAAAAAAAATTGTTTGCGTATGTTTGCGCACCCCAATTTTATTATTTTCACTTTTCCCCTCGAATTTTAACCTTAAAGAAGGATGCCGGCGTCGCCGAAGGGAACTGAAGCGATAAGGAATTTGGAAATTCCAGCCTAAGCTAATTAGCAGGTAGAAGACAACCTCCTGAACACGACAAAAGGCGAGGTGACACATAGTGACAGTGTTCAAACTAATTAGCAGTTAAGGTACGCCTGAATATTAAAATAGAAATGGAGATCCATAAAGGTCAACTGATCCGATTTACGATTCTCTAACCTTCTCAGAGAAAGACTTTTATCGGGGTAGTATTTATAACAAGGGGTGGCAATTTAATCGGGGTGTCTAATTACTTTTGTATTTTCTATCCCGAAAATGCTGTCCAAATGGCCGTGACTAGCGCAGCACTCAATTAGTTTGAGAGCGCATTTTCAAGAAGCTTTTCCTTCTCCGGCGGGTAGTTCCTTAGCACATGTCGATGGAATAAGGAACGTAACGAGATGACCCTGCCATACCCCCAGTTCATACCATTTTGTCCGATCGGAGTGGGAAGGAACAGCCGGGTCCAAAGAGGGAGGAGAAAAAGATGAAAAATGAGGAAGGATGAAATGGAATGGCACCGTTTTGTTTGGACCTACTGATTAACGTGGACTCCGAACTACGTTTGGTTTTTTGCATTTTCCATTCCACTACATTTTTAACTTGCTGTTTTACTTGAATGTAATCGCTATTTCTTTATATTTGTCGGGAAAACGACTAAACTCTATCATCATTTAGTCCTTACTTCATTATTGTGAGTACGGTAGCATTCATGCCATTGTGCGAACATCTGTGTTGAACTTTGCCCTCCTAGCTGTTTAGTGTATGCTTTGACTGTTTTAGTTGTTTGTACTGAATGTGGTGTTTTCGTTGTCTATTTTGTGCTCAATGTAGTTTGAAGGCTTTATTAATGCCACTTGAATCATTTTGTTCACTAATTTCACTTTGGTTGATTTCGTTTCTTAGTTCACTCACTATGTGACCACTTTGACATTTGATATATTTCACTTTTGTCACTTTTACTAAGCACTCCCACATTAGCGCTTCCTATGCTGGGCTAATTGGTTGCACTTGTGTTTTCAAGTTTAGGGAGATGTTCACTTGAATGAGTCTTGATTTGGTAGTCAGGTTAGTGTTCACTTGAATGAGTCTTGATTGGGGTAGTTAATTTTAATAGGTTGTGAGTTCATCGGGGGTATTTTTCATTGTCGGTTTGGGGTTCATTGGGAATCGATCACTTCTTTTATCTTGTCTCATTGGTTTCTCTCAAGTGTATAATGGTTGTCCCACTTTTGCATTTTGAATTTTTCCACTCGGGAATCTGGAGTTGATGTTTTTTGAAAAGATTGGAAGAAGCAAGTTGATTTTCCACTATATATTTTCTGTTGGGGCTGAGGAAACCACCCTGGGGGAATCCATGTTTCAATTTGAACTGGGGTCCTTTAAATTCGTGGACAACCACAAATGCTCTTCTATATGAGATATTGTCATAAAGAATTCTCGCCACGTTTTTGCTCAGTTGGTGATTTAAGATCTCGTGGTGCATGACTGACCCAGGCTTTGTCAAAGAATTTTTCTACCTCTCAGGACCAGATTGTATTTTATGAGTTGCTTAGGTCTTGACAATGGTTTCAGTGATAATGTCAAGTACCATTGTGGTGTCTACCTATTCATTGTTGAGATTATTTTCCTTTACATAGTCTATAAGACTTATGTCTAGGATGTTTTCGAAGACTTTTCCAATGATGTTTAGGAGTGATATAGGTCGGTAACTAGTGAGGATATCCGTTGGTTTGCTTCATGTGTCGATGAACATCATTATGTCGAGTTTGTAGTTATTTGTATAGTATCTGCTTTTAAATGTAGTTTTAATCGTTTAGATTATATTTTCCAATACCTTTAATAAGTATGATCTTGGTAACTCCTGAGTGGCCTGGTGGTTTTGATTTGAATGAATAGATAGTGGTTGCCAATTCTTCGGTTGTTATTGTAGCTCCTAGTCCCAGATTCTCTTCCATTTGCTGTTGGACAACAAGCGTTTGGGCTATTTTCTCTATGTTGATTCTGAGGTTGCCATGAACCATCTCTTCAATTACCTGGTTAAATTCTGCATTTCCTTTAGGTATTATTGAAACAAATTCCTCCTCATATCGTCTGAATTTTTTTTCGATGGTTCTACTTTCCTGTGTTTTTCTCCTTGTCGTTTTTAAATAATATTTTGCTCCATGGCAGTGTGTGCCTTTCATTTTATCAATTAGCTTCCAATTTTCTTCGTTTATTTATTCGATGTGGCAAAGCCATATTTTCCCTGCTGTTCTTCTATGAGATGTTGCATATGTTTTTTCATTATATTTAGCTTCAACTACCTTTCTTTGTTTGGTCAGAGAATCTCTATTTGATGCAAACGCTGCATATGTAAGTTATAGGGCAGGTAATGGCTGCTTAGCGCAACGTTTAGTTTAGTACAGCATTACCAGTGAGTTATGTTGAAAAACAGGGGTTTAACCTTTATATTATTTTTTTTAGCAAAATATAGAGAAGTTTTGTCCACTTCGATTACTATCCTTGGTAGTCATTAGCTATGTAATTTGCATTTGAGTCTCCAGAAATACTTTTGGGAGCCTTACGCTTAAGATTGTCATGAAATTGGGCATAGGAATGTAATTATGTCATGGCGGTTGATAGGCCCTGGCTATCACTACTAGCGATAACTCAGTTTCTACTTTAATGGCTAAATATGCCTCGTCCAGGCCATTGATCTCTTTGTAGACCACCCCTTTTCTAATTTCTATGGCTGCTCCATGGTTAGCCATTTCTTAAAATGGGATCCGTAATAAAAGAAGGGAAGGCCAGTATATAAGTAGAGCTATTGGCTGGTAAAGGATGCAACGGGGCTAAAAAACATTTGTGTCAACGAGAAAGGACAGGAATCAAATAAACTTGAACATATGTCCTTTGCCATTTACTCAAACAGTTTCTAATTCTTTTTCTCTGAAATTTGTCGCATTTACCAACCAATAGGTCCACCCCGTTTAAACCTACCTTTCGTTTCTCCGTTACAGATCAAATCGTAAGAGATGGCTAATTAGGGAGTTACTACTTTACCAGCCGCTAAGGAGCTATCAATAAACTGGCAAAATACTCAAACGTATGATCAACTGCCGCCTACGGGACTACCTAGAAGAGAGGGACTGGTTCTCCCCCCACCAATATGGGTTCAGGAGGGGCCGGTCCACTCAGGCGGCTGTGACCATCGTTCACGACATAATACAAAACACATACCAGGCACGACAAAAGACACTCTTCATCAGCAAGGACGTGGAGAAGGCCTTTGATAAGGTGTGGCACGAGGGACTCCGTTGTAAACTCGCCAACAATACGGAGTTACCTCTCTACACCAGAAGGCTCCTCTCGCACTATCTCACTGAACGGAGATGCCACATAAAATACAACAATACCCTATAACAACCTTTCACACCACGCTCAGGCGTTCCCCAGGGAAGCGTACTGGCACCCACAATTTACATCATGTACACACAGGACACCCCACGCCCACCCGAAAACTGCCGTCACACCTACACAGTGCCTTACGCCGATGACGAGACTATTCTCGTCAACAGCCACGGACCAGACGAGATCGCGCACCAGGTACAAATAATACTAGACGAGGATAAATGGCTGATTGCCATCTTTATATATATATATATATATATATATATATATATATATATATATATATATATATATATATATATATATATATATATGTATAACTAAACAAATTTTCTCACACACACCGGACAGGAATCACCTAAACCCAACAAGGCTCGACTACACACAACGGACAAAAATCCTTGGGGTAACTTTTGACAAGTCCCTTAGGTTCAATATACACCAGCACATAATACAAGCAAGGGCTGGACGCACAAACAAAATACTAAGCAGGTTGTACCCTGCGGGCAAGAAACTACAGTTACACCTATATAAAACACTCGTGTGGCCTCTTCTCACGTACGCCCCACTGTCACTCATAGCTGTGAGTGTCACATGGCAGAAAAAGGCTCAGCGCATTCAGAACTCTGCTCTGAAGCGCGCTTGCTGCTCTCCCATGTACGTGAAAATGTTTACACTACACAAAATCAACAAATTAGCACCCCTCAACACATACACTCACACTAGACTCACAAATCAACTCGGAAAACTTGCCAGAGACCCCATATACACCGCACTACACGCAAGACTGTATGTTGCGATGGCACTGCGATACTCCGCAGTACATGATCAACCGCAACCCATACCGTTCTACGCCTAAGTTAAGAGCATCATGAATAACGCGTTTCCGACTATGCAGACACGATCCAGTCATGAACACCCCGAGACACACTCAACTACACTACGCATCGGTGTCTAGCCACCGACCTATCAACTCTTCTTATCCCCTTTCAAGTTATTTCCGTACCCTTTTCATCTACAACTACCTGATCGCCTGTGTTACACAGTGCCCCCTATCTGTTTTTTCTATATACATCGATTCGATTCAAGCTGCGCTGACCCAATAATAGAATACAGAACCCTACCTACTCCCAGGTGGAACCATGAAATACAGGAAAAGATGGAAGAGTTCCAGAAATTAACAAAAGAAATTAAAGAAATGGGTAATAATACGGAGAGGTACCGAAATATAATCGTAATCAGAAGGCAGATAGGTACTCTTATTAAAGAAAAGTCAAATCTAGTATGGAACAACATAGCAAGCAAAATGGATGTCGAAACAGATCCGAGGAAGTTCTGGAGAGATTACAAAAAACTACGAGGATCACGATCAAAAGAAAAATTAAAACTGAAAATACAGGACAGAGAAGTGCAAAAAACCAAAGAACTCCAGGACAGGAGCACTTCCAAAATCACTGGAAACAAATATTCTCGATATCACCAGAGGAGAACCAAGGATATGACTGGGAGCACGAAGAGGAAATCTTATAAACCCTAGAGAGGCACCAAAAGCGCACTGCACCATACAGATACGTCGACGAGGACAGCGGCCACCCCTTTGGGGAAGGGAATTCCTTTTTCAATAGCTGAATACCAAACAGTCATGAAACCATTTAAACAAAAAGCACCAGGTCAAAGCGGCATAACAAAGGCACATCTGAAATGTTCCTGAAAATGTGCATGAATCGATAGTGAAAGTTGTAATGCCTGCCTTAATATTGGGTACTATATCCAAACCTTTCAAAATGGCAAAGATTATCTTCCTACCGACGCCGGGCAAACCAAAACACAAAGTCGGAAGCTAACGCCCGATCTCACTCTTGGAATTTCTGGGTAAAGTCATAGAAAAATATATATATATATATATATATATATATATATATATATATATATATATATATATATATATATATATATATATATTTAAAAACAGATACAGAAAACAAACAACCCTACTGTAAATAAAGTGAAAGAACCAGAACAAACAAAAAAGAATAAAACAAAATAAAAAAGATACAGATGCTCAATAGAGCAAAAGAAAACAAAGTCTCGAATGCTAAAAATTCACTTAAAATCACACATCAAAAAGCAAAAAAAAAGGAAAGCGTTAGCCAGGCAACCTGGTACCAATCATTATCATCCTCACCTTATCACCCCCATCGCTCATCCTACACTCATTCTCATCCCATCAACACATACTCTTTACACAATATTTTCTATCTATCCTATCCTTCTCCCTAAATTCTAACTTTATGCTATCTTGAATCTTGCGCTGACCCAGAATTCGCCGCCTGGACTGTCTACACACACCGCTCACATTCAGCCTGGTAAAAAAGACGCTCGGAAAACTCGCCAGTCGCCTTTATTCATCGGAGAGATTTTATCACTGAAGAAGTTGCAAATACGATACTTTTTCAACGGAGAAAATTTACGTCTCTTAAAATCGGGATGAAAATAGACACATATTAGCCACCAGTTCTGGAAGATCTGGAAAAGAAGAAGCCGTTCATCTCAATTTTACCTTACTTTTAATTTTCATCTATCGTCTCCAGCACCGTTTCCACTCCCACACCAAAAATCTTCCGGTTTAAGGAGGTACTAAGAAGAGAGAAAATAACACTTTTTTAGGTTAATCTGTATTAACATCATGACTGCCAATCCCCCCTTCACCCCACCTAAGGCCCAATGCCTTAAATAATGGAAGCTGATATTTCGACCTCGTCCCAACTATACAATGCAGTAGCAACTGTATAATTGGGGGTACGGAAGGAGGGAGGTTTGAAGACTTGCTCACTGCCAGAAACTCGTACCAGAGGAGCCCCTGGATAGTGGAACTCCCTATTCCAGCGAGCCATGGTTACGTAGGAAGGGGTGGTGTCGGTGTACACTGCAACCATGCGTTCATGGATCTCTTTTGCAATGCGCGGTGCTCAACCTTCTCCATTGTTGACAAATTTGTGACTGACGATCTGCGATCAGCTGCTGCTTCTTAAATAGACAGGGCAGGAGCGTGCGACTGCAGGTCCTGACTTCTACTAACACCCCCACAAACAGCCATCCCCCTTCCTCTGTTTTGCCCTACCGATTCGCAAAACTTATTGCCCGCCCCTCGTACCCCGCACCGATGTATAGCCAGAGGCCTTTAATCTCTTCCTATCCCATCGCTAGTTAATCTCGGAACTGCTCCTCTTCGATTGAAACGACCTCCTGAATATACACAGGAATCCCTCGCCTTTTCTCTCTATACTACTTTGTCCTTGTCCATTGAGGATGGACTTTTGCTTAAGTCGAAATGTTTAGAAATTAAACATGTATGATTTTGTGTGATTTTTTGCCTCAATTTCACCATTATATTTCATGATCTACAAGTCTTTATATATATATATATATATATATATATATATATATATATATATATATATATATATATATATATATATGTATATATATATATATATATATATATATATATATATAAAAATATGAGAAACTCACAAAGTAGCGCGTGAGTAGAGCAATAAATGCACAAAATCCCACAGGGAAATGAAAGGCGGATTCCAAGTACTTTCGAACTTGTTCAGTTCTTACTTACGTCTTACGTCTTGAAAAAGATAGAAAATTTTAAAGTGAATAGTCGTAGTATAGTGGATAGGATAGTTAGGATATAGTGGTGAAGAGGAATGAGTAAGAGTTAGAGTTAGTTGCTGGGTGACCAGCCATCTCTTTGATTCTTAATCTTTATTTGCTCCTGTTATTTTTCAGTTCTTTGTTGGGGCTCTCGCGCCTCTGTTGTTCGTCGCTGTTCTTCATTTTTTGTTTCATTTTTTCTTGCGGATTTCCTTTGGTGCTATTTTTTTCTTGATTTTGTAATCTTACCTTGCAGTGTACCTTGGGGGCGGTTCCTCCCTCGAGTCGGGTCTACCACTTCTAAAACTGCCTCGGTTGTTCTCTGTGTGGTTTTGTGGTATTTCTTTGGCTCTTTTCTCATCGTCGGACATTATGCGATCTAGTTTGTCCCACACCTTCACTGCTCTTCTGTGTAGGGACACATTTGTACTCGGGAGCTCTATTTCATTGTGAAGATCTCTCATCTTCTGAGTTCACGCCTTCTCGTATTAGTAATAATATACACCGCTGAGTTTTGTACCTGTTGTAGTTTGATTGCACTTGATTTTGAGAGGCGGTTCAGTGGTATAGATGGGTAGAGTAATGTCGCTTTGCAGATGGCGTTGTATATTTTATTCAGGTTGTTACTGCTTAGATTCCTCAGTTGAAATAGCTTTGCTA
This sequence comes from Ceratothoa steindachneri, assembly GCA_963969495.1. Lineage (NCBI taxonomy): Eukaryota > Metazoa > Arthropoda > Malacostraca > Isopoda > Cymothoidae > Ceratothoa > Ceratothoa steindachneri. The sequence continues at coordinate 271,380 of CAXAKS010000005.1, read as the reverse complement.
CTTGTACCTTAGCCTGGTTTATCCTATTCGCAATATGTTTGCAGTAGCCACTTCGGCTGATTTTTAGCCCGAGTACTGTTCCTTCTTTCACATATTGGTATCTTTTTCTTCTATCTCCACCGTCGAAGTCAGGCGTCTCCCTACTGGAATGATAAAGAACTTTCCCGGGTTTGTTCGGATTTTCCATTTGCGCTCGAATTCATTGATGTTGCCAATTTCTGCAGCTGTAATTCTGGCCATGGTTGAGGGGTGTCTGTAAGTGCTGTTTGCTACTATTGTGATGTCGTCGGCAAATTGTATATAGGTTGTGGTTTCGTGGACTGGTCTTGGCAGATCCATAGTATATACACTATAGAGAATTGGGCTTATACAGCACCCTTGGGGGACACCTTGTAGCACTTCGAATTCCAGGCCCTCGTAGCCTGCTACTGAGATGAACGCTGTTCTATCGGTAACGTAATCGCAAAGGCATTTTGTTAGGGCGGAGGGTAGCTCTAGTCCTTTGATCTTGTACTTTAGACCAGCTCTCCATACCTTATCAAACGCCTTTATAACGTCCCTAAGTACGATGTCAATATAATTTTTCTCGTACTTTTCATTCGCTAGTGCTTCCACCAGAATGGCTAGGGCAGTCTCAGGGTTCTTATTTTTCCTGAACCCGTGTTGGTGGTTTGGAATCAGCGCCCTCTCTTCCAAGTGTTTGACGAGCCTTTCATTAATCGCCCTCTCCATTAGTATTGCCACTGTTTCGAGGAGCGTTATTGGCCGGAAGTTTCCGGGGTTGTTTGGTGGCTTGCCGGGTTTTAGCAGAAAAATAATTTTCCCCTTCTTTAGCGCGTCCGGAAAGTATCCTGCGCTTAGGGGGGCGTTAAACACTGCCGCTATCCGCGACAAAAAGTTGACTGGTGCGCGTATCAAATTCTCTTTAGTTCTACCTGATGCCCCAGGTGCCTTCTGCTTGGCGTTCTTGAGCGTTTTTTTGATCTCTTGTAGCGTTATTGGCTCTATTCCTTGCTCTACCAATAGCGTTGGTGAAGCAGCTACGTTGGGTACTATTTCTAGGCTGTTTAGCTCCAGTTCTTCTACCACTCTTGTTTCGTGGTCGCCGTTAAAATCTTCGTTCTCATTGGGCGAGATATCAAATATCCTCCTCCAATGTTCCCGGAACGCCTCTTCAACTTCTTGGGGTTCCTTTTCCCCTCCATCCTCGTTCTGGAGTTTGATTTTTGGCCTCTGTTTTCTTTTTCCTCTGGCTATGTTGATTTTTTCCCATATCTTAGTAGGGTTCAAATCCTCGTCCATGGCTTCTACGAAAAGGTCCTATCTTCTGTTCCTTTCTACTTTTATTTCATCTAACAGCTCGTCCTTTATTCGTCGCAGCTTTGCACGGTCGCCTCTTTGTAGGCCGTTTTGCTCGATTGAGTTCCTCGTATTTAAATACTCTTTCTCGAGATTTATTATCTGGGCAGATCTTATTGGATGCGGCAATGTTATGCATGTTGTTGTAGGAACGTATTTCTTATCAGCCCTGACAAGCGCCTCCATGATGTCGCCGATCTCTTCGTCAATTTCCTCCAGTGTGGCCTCGGTCAGGTCTCTTTGTTCGTAATTAGCGAGCTCTTCTTCGTAATTGGTCCAATCGGCTTTTCTATACGACTTTCTTGGCGGGCACTTTACTTGGATGGGATCCATGGACAAAGTCATGACCACCATCTCGTGGTCGCTAGTTGAAGGAGGACCTCTCTCGAAAATATAGTTGAACTGGAGATTCGGGGTAGCCAAAACTATATCCAGTTTTGTAGCGATGTTCTGGCCCAGATATGTTGGAAAGTCGGGTCCCAGGCGCTCTGCTATCCCTCTTTCCAGTAGTTGGTCGAGGTTTCTCCCGGCTCTATTGTGGTGACGAGTGTAGCCTGAGGCTCCACTCCTGGCATTTAAATCGCCCATGAATACCGTTTGGTCTCTGTGGCCAAATATATCAGTAAAATTGTGCAGGGATAAAAAATCTCTCCTTGGTGGTTGGTAGCCTGTCGCTACTATAAGGTTGCCTGTCGCTGTTTTTACGCTTATTGCCAGAAATGATTCGTCTAGGTCCTTTAGCTTTTTGTAGACTAGATCGTTGCGGATGCCATAGCGACGCCGTCGTAATTGATATCGTTAGTGGTCTTACTGATTATGGTGTAATTGAAGATGTTAATTTTGCTTCTTGCCAGGTTGATATTTATTTCGTTTAGCAATATTATGTCTGAATCTTCTTTTAGGTACGTATTGCTCAGAGAGAATCTTTTCTCGTTCCAACCAGCCACGTTGTGACATATTATCTTAAATTTTCTTCCGTGGGCCATTACTTATGTTTCCTTTCCTCCTTGCTTCCTCTTCTCTCTGCCTTATACGCTTTGCGCTCGGTGGGCGATTTTGTAGTTCCACTTCTCTTCTTCTTAAATTCTTCCTTCTTCAACGTACTGCGCATTTCCTGCGGGATTTCTAGTTTGCCTGTTGTCAGCATTGTGAATACTTCCCGTTCTGAGTATGGGCCTTCGTATTCGTATTTGTATGCTCCCTTCTTAATGCCTTGTGTTAATTCTTCGTTGTCGTCGGGAAAGGGTCTTTCCTCGGAGGCGTAGATCTTCAAGTTAAATCTATGTTGTTCTTCATCCTCTTCTATTGCAGGCTTTGGGAGGGGGGGGGGGCTTGGCTTGGTCCTTCTTGGGTCTGGCTTGCTGCTTTTCCCTCTTTGTTATTTTGGTTGTCTGTGGCTACCTCTATTTCCATTGCGTCCTCTTGTTCTTTCTGCCGATTCCTCCTTTTCCTCGGGTCTCTACTCGCTGCCCTGTTGGCTTTCATGGTTTTCTCCTGGCCAGTGGCCTTTTGCTGTGTTTGGGTCTGGTTGGGTTTCGTAGGCTTGTACTGAATGCTTAGGATATCTGCTGATGGTGGGTTTTCCGGGTACCACATCTCTTCTAAGCCTTTATTTTTGAGCATAAGATTCAGCTCTTTGGAATAGGAGCCTGGATTAGCCACGTTTAATACGCGTGCATGAAGTATGCAAGCTAGTATGTTTAGTGACTCACCTTGTTTAACTTCAATTACATTCTTCACCAGCTGGATTTTTTCAGCTGTAGCTTTAGCTACCTTGGCGAATGTGAGATACTGTTTTACCTCCTCTGCCCTAGCCCTCTCTCTTCTCTTATTCTCAATCTGTTCTCTCTTTAGCGGGCATGCCATTGCCAGGATGCGGTGATTCCCACTACAGTTCAGGCATTTCTTTTGCTGTGACCTGCATTCTCGCCACGTATGGTTTTTATCGCTGCATTCGGAACACCATTTAATGTCTTTGACCGGGCAGTCCCTCGTTTTATGCTTCTCGATCGCGTAACAATTGAAGCAAGTTAGTACGCTAATGAACTCTTCAGTTTTAACTTGTTCAGGTGTAATTTTTAAGTTAAATGCGAGAATACCCAACTCTCTTGCCTTTGCAGCCATGCTGGTTTCCCGGAAAATAACCTTGAATAGGTGAGAGTATTCTGTATTGGTTGCTTGATTGGTAAACTTGATTATTTTTTTTACCCTCGCCCACTGTTGTGCTTTTTCGATCTCTTCCTTTATCTCATCTGCGTTGTGTTTTCCTATCCAGGGGTCAATTTGACGGCAGTAGACTGTCTTCTGGGCTTCTATTTGGGGAGGCCCTTTTGCTTCCAGCCCAATCCTTGTAAACTCCTCACTCGCTTTTTCCGAAAGGAACTTGTCGACATCTCTGTCGTTCTGGCAGATTTCTATGTACGAGTTCGTGTAGTCTAGTAACCTTACTAGCACTACACCGAGTTCCCCGTAGATTACTCTGAAGACACTGGTTCTATCGGGTTTTTGCGCGCCCTTCAAGGCGCGCAAAGGGACCCGTTTAGTGGTGTCCATCTTCTTATTATTCGAGTTCTTTTTCCTTTTCCATTGGCTAAGAGGAAGAAAAAGAATAGGTAGATATAGGTGCTGCTATATCCGTTTATGCTCGCTGGCTTATTCAGCTGGCGAGTCGGTATTCCCTACCTATTAGTTTTTGCTCCTTCAAACTTGTGTCCGCCGCTCACACGGGATATAACCCGTCCCGGGCAAAGCTTCGGCCTGCGCCGAGTTAAGCCGCCCGGTTTAGATGTGGCTCCTGCAAAAGAAGGTATCTATGGAGACTTCGAGCTTCCCTACCCGACTCGCCCTAAAGAGGGTGGATAGGAAAGAGAGAGTTCGTCTTGTTGTAAGAGTCCAGTAATCGTCTCGTCTGACAGTTGTGGTCTCTTCTGATTCTTCAATCTTGAATTGGCGATGCAAAAAACGATCAAATTCGTATTCCAAAGAGTTGAAGGTATAGATTGCGTGAGTTTGTTCTTTGGTAAGAAAATTTTTTCCGCTATCCGGTTTATTATCAAGGAATGATGATGAACTGAACTGAACTGAACAAGTTAGAAAGTACTTAAAATCCGACTTTCATTTTCCTGTGGGATTTTTTGCATATATATATATATATATATATATATATATATATACATATATATAATATATATTCGAGGTCGAGGCCCTTTTAAACCGTACCCCCCGAAGCCACTTTAGTTAATCTTTTACTATAACAATTAAAATTTCCGGTTCCCTGAAAGAAATATTTTATATTTTACACGGGTTTTTAATTAATATTTATAAAGCCATAATCGCTTAAGAACAAATTGAATCCCTCCTATTTTATCAAGCATATCTTTTGCGAATCTAGCTATATAAAATTTATCAAGCGATTGATGTTACTATTAATATAATAACAGTTTGAATTTCAATAGTTTTTTTTCTCTGCCTTAATTGTGATGACGTCACAGTGGAGGTTTATTTTTGAAAAAAAATGGTAGTGACGTCACAATGTCTACATAATTTCGACCAACCTTACTTCGTCACATTTTTTTCCCATTTGCCTCTGTTAGGTAGGTACGATAGGTTAGTATAGTTTCACAAATTGGTAATTTAAAAATTGAAGGTTAGGTTATGGTGGCTTAAGTTATTAAAGCTTGAATTATTTTTTGTGCTTTGTTGAAATCTGCTCTTCATTTTTGGCGACTGTAAGGCAAAATGAGGCAAAATCGAGGTTTATTCCGATTTGTGATCGAATCCGTGTAAAACTGAATTTCCGTATTTCGCCTTCTGATTGCCCCAAAAGAATAGATTTGAACAAAGCATAAAAAGTTGCTACAGGACGAATTAATAAAATGTACAAAGGGATTATGGTAAAGTAAATAATAACCCTATACTTGTAATTTGAAAATATGTGTTTGATCTTATTCTATTAATATTGCATAAGTATTACCTGTTATTAGTAGAATATTAATACCTCCCGAAAACTTTTTAAGCAAAGTGTAAAATATCTTTTAGTCTCCCATCGTAATTAGAATGAAAATGTAAGAAGCGGTATTTGCTTTCCCGGTAAGAGCCAGAAAATATAGTAGACTAAATTTGCAATACACTCGATTTTAAATTAATTCATTTATATCCTGCGAGTTGTAAATTAAAAAAGTCACCTTTTAATGTTTGTGAATATTAAAACGTAGTAAAATACTGAATAATGAATCCCTTCTGCTGTTTTCTTTAATTACCCCCTCAAATTGGATTTCTAGTCTAGTCGACAAAGAAATGGTATTTATTACAAGAGGAAAGTTGGGTAATGGCTTTTTAAAAGCCATGAAATTTATTATCTTACCTTATCCGACTATTCTGACGGAAGAAGAGGCTGAAATGAATTAGGGGGGAAGGGAGCAAATGGTGATTTGAGAAAAGGAAGGGGAGGAATTAAGAACCATAATTCGTTCATAATGGAGATGTATGTCGAATGTTACCGTAGCGCTAAATCCCAAACCCCTAGAGGGCCTGGACTGGGAGGGGGAAAATCAATTTGCAACAGAAAATTCCCTATATTAATGTTTAGTTGGGGAGTTTCAAGTTTTAATTCTGGTTTATTAGTATATGCAAGGTGAATTTGGGGGTAAATTGAGACAATACGCTACCTACTTTAGGCTATTTCCGCCAAAAATTAGCAATTTTAAGGAACTTTCGAAAGAGGGGAGGGAAGGCCTTCGCTCCCATGCCTCATTTAATTGTAGGGGTTGCACGCCCACCCCTCGCAGTCTAAAAAAATCTCGTAATATTCATAATTCGAAAGCCTATTACTAGATTAAAATGCATTTCGATTGCTAAATGTCGTTAGGCCTCTAGTTTTAGGGTTTTTTTACCGCGTTTCTTAACTACAGACACGTCAGCCTTACCTTTCTTTTAGCACAAAAGATAAAAAACAGTTTCGTTTCCTTACTTCACAATGTTTCTGGCGGCGGATATAATGTGGAAACCGGATCCAAAAAATGGTGAAACCGATCCTTTAGGCGGGGAAATTTTCGGAAGAAGAATTGAAGAGCGAAATATTTCTGAAAATTTTTTCTCTTCTACCAAACTAAAGATGCCGCTGTAGACTCGCGATTGCACAAAACTTTGGTAAATAAGAGTTGGAGATTGAGAGCGCAGTCTCCTTCACAGATTACATGGAACAAATAAGGTTGAATAAAATTAACAATCGACCGTAGAAAATGCAAGGTGGGTCTAAACCTATCAGCCTTGTGATTGATCAAAAATGATGTCATGCCAGGTCACGCACGCGTCGGTGGGTCGCTGCTAAGTCGCGCATGCGTCAGTGGGTCGCAGCCGGGTCGTGCATGCGTCAGTAGAGCGCTGCCGGGTGGAAGAGGAAGGAAGAAATATTTCGAAGACGGAGTAAAGAACTTTCCGAACTTCGAAAATGTAACAAAGTTTCGAGAAACTTAATTCCTTCATAATTGAATTAGAAAATAGGTATGCCTATGTAATTTGATGAGCTGAATAACATTTTTTACTAACTTATTTTGATAAGAAGGTTCTAAAACCATGGGAATGACAGCGCTATTGTCTTCCTAAATAGGCAATTTTTTATTTGTATATGATGTCTGAAAAAAAAATTAAGAGAGAATTTATGATACTCCTTTAATGACTAACTTTTTCTACATAACTAATTTTTAAGCCAGATAAACCTACTGGAGCGTTCAATTATACAACCACGGTCACAATTAATATTAGTTATTGACAAGGTGAGATTTGAATTCTTCAGTTTGCCTCAAGTCAGGTGGCTTCCAGCTTGCGTGGATGGAGGGTTTCTTGGAGGATTATATGAAGGCTGGCACTTGGCATGAGCGAGGGTGGCAGCGAGAGTGCTGTGTGTATCGCAAATCTATGCTTTTCCCGTGTGGGCCAGATTAAGTAGGCCTCAAACGGTGTAAATTTGCTAGGTTCTACCATCAGGGGTGCCAGCAGGCGCCCGATCGCCACTACTTTTGATAATAAAGAAGAATTTATAGTTAACCCATCTTCATAACAGTTATATATGCTATATTCCACTTGAAATTCTTATCCAAAACTGGGCTGTTTCACACCATTTCTATATTTATTTCCCCATCATATTAGTTTTATTTTGTAAATAAAACAGAAATGTACTAAGAGAATAATTTGAAATTTGAACATAAGAAAAGAAGAAGATGAAGAACAAATAAATTGAAAAATGACGCGGAGATTCGAACTGCTGGCTGTCTTGTCATTTTGCTAGGATCATTATGTTTACCAACTTATCCAAGCTAAGTTTGTAGCCGCGTGTGAGTACGTGTCGTGAAAGACTCTACATCTTATTATGTCGGCCGGTCGGTCAGTCCCATTTTGATTTTCTTTTGTTTTATTATAAAATTATAACTATTCGGCCGATTCTAACGAAATTTGCAACCCCTTCTGTTCTTTTACATTCTCTTTCGAATGATATAATTGCTAAGGTCCTCCCAAGGTTTGTCCGAGAATTATTTTTTTGGCAATAACATCATAACTATTAGTCCGATTCTAACTAACCTTTGAAATCCTTATGTTGTTTTACATTCTCTTTCAAATAATATAATTGACAAGGTTCTCCCAAGGTTAGTCCAGGAATTATAGAAAGTTTTAAAGGTCGTAAGGTCATAGATCAGAATAAGTGAGAGCACGCGACCTTTTGGTAAGCAGACCTTGTTAAAGCTTGCTTCGATTATCAAATCGCTTTATATTCTATTTTATCCGGTACATATATCTTTTATTTCCCCGAGATTTGTTTTTACACCACGGGTATACAATTTATTGCATTTATTCTCTGAACTCCAAATCCTTTTAAATCGGCGATTGTGAGAGCTTTATATCAGCACAGATTTACTTAATTTTGAATGTGTTTTTTTCCGGTCCTGGCCGCTTTGAGATCGACATTTCTCATACAAACTTTGTTATACTTTTACCACCTTCCTTGTCTTTATCGGATTAGTTCACATCGACCTCCATGTGATCGGGAAATATGATCATTGATGTTGCTTAATAAAGACTTTGACCAAATTCCCTTTCAATACATGGTCTCACCATGAAATCTTGAAACATATCCCTCTGGCTATCCATAGTTTCATTTGAGAACAACTATATAAATGCATTCTGGGAATTTTCACATTTATTACTCTTATAGCAAATTCTTGCGGATCCTGAATGGTATACAAACTTCAACTGAGTACTTTAAAAAAAGCTAATTAATCCTTTTCTTTAAGAAAGGGCAGGATTCTCCAAATCCTTAAATGTCTTAGAATTATTTAAAACTTGGCAATACCTTCTTGATCTAACAAAAATAAGCTTAGGAAACAATGACACTTATAGGCCTCTCTGGCCTCAGGCTAAGCCAAGGGTCTCCAAACTACGGCCCGCAGGGCAGACCAGGCCCGCAAGTTCGGTTCATCCGGCTCGCCGCTGCACTGTGCCACAAATGAGCTAAAATATATTTATGTGCATTGTAACTTTGCATAAAATTTGTGTAAAATTCTAAACACTTATAGGTGTTATTGCTTCCCTGCCCAAATTTATTCCTGCTCCTACCTCCACTCCTTTATCACTCCGCCTACCCCCCCCCCCTCCACCTACACCCCTCAGGCTGGTAGAAAAGTTGAGAATACTAGAGTTATTCTTACCATAGGTCAGGAGAAATAATTAACATTTTTATTTACCCTTTTGATCGTTTCTACGGTGATATTAAACTAAGATTTGGATTAATTTTTCTGAAAAAATGATCAATTCAGTGTTGAAATTTAATAAACTTTAAGTTCCTCAAGGTGAGTTTGATTTTACATTGGACTCTGATTCTTTTTCTCTTAAGTTGTATAAGTACTCTTACGTGCATGTTTTTCGTTTCTTTTTCTTTTATTATTAATTATGATTTAATTTTTATTTTATTTGAAAGGGTTGTTTTTATATTTGATGCTTATTTTCTTAAAATGGCAACTGGTCTTGGGTTGTATGAGAGGTTTAATTTTCAAATATAAGCTCCTTTACTTGAGGTTTGAAAATTTATTTTAAGAGGGGGTAATTCTCAAATCTTTTTATACCCAGTAAAATTTAATGCTCACACTGACGGTTTTAAAGATAAAACACATTTAAAATATTTTTATCAATGTAAAATTCAATTTTGACTTGTCATATTTATCGGGTGGCGTAAAAAGGGTTTCAAAATTTGAACTTTGATAACTAAGTTAATTTGAATGATTATCACTTTATATTCGGTATGTACTCGTATTATCATTCATTCTTAATAAGTTCACAAAATTTCATTATTCTTGCCCAAATATTTTGGCTTCAAGTAATAGTTAAAAACATGGGTCGAAAATTTGATTTCCGCTTCAATCCTCCTAGGTAAGAACAGACATAAGTACGCCATGTAAAATATTTTTATTTACACTAAATAAAAATATTTTCTAGGAAAAAATTCTAAACAACTGTTTAGCATTTTCAGATCCTGTTTTCTTTACCTATCGTTATGGCTACTAGAAAAAGAAAAATGGATGCTGAGTGTCGCCTTTTCAATGAGGAATGCGGAGAAAAGTACTTCTTTGTGGGAATAAACAACCAGAAGGCTAGTTTCATAATTAGCAACGAAAGTGTTGCCGTTTTGAAGGAGTACAATCTTCGGCGTCACTATGAAACAAAACATGTCAAAATATTCGAAGTTTTCTGGAAAGGTGCGTTCTGAGAAATTTAAGTTCAAGAAACGTAGTTTAGAATCTCAGAAGTCTGTCTTCACAAGAGTGTTTACTGAAAATGAATCTGTCACTCGAACAAGTTAAAAAATAGTGCATAAGAAGGCAGAGCGAGCAAAACCTTTCACTGACGGCAAGTTCATCAGAGAGTGTATGCTGGAAGCAGCAAAAGACTTGTGTCTTGAGAAAGCCAATATGTTTGCAAGTATCAGCCTTTCAGCAAATTCTATTATGCGGAGAACAGAAGAACATGGGAAGAACATAGTGCGACAGATTAGCGAGAAAGCTAGGAACTTCTTGTGATATGCTCTGGCGCTGGATGAGTCTACTGATCTCTCGAGTACGTAACAACTTCTCGTGTTCATTCGTGGTGTTAATTTGGACTTTCAGATCTCTGAAGAGTTGATATCTGTTTGCAGCATGCATGAAACAACAACTGTAGAAAACATTTTCATGGAAGTGGAGAAAACTTTGCTAGACTGTAACCTTCCGTGGTATCAACTTCGATGTGTTACAGTTGATGGAGAAAAAAAACATGGCTGGTGTGAGAAAGGGCCTGGTGGGGCGAATTAGGACTAAGTTGGAAGATTTGAAACTCTCAAGTGCTCTGTTTCTACACTGCATTATACAGCAGCACACACTCTGTGGGAAAGACTTAGATATTTCTTGCGTATTGAAACCAATCGTTTCTGAAGTGAACTTCATTTGGGGTCATGCACTTCATCACCGGCAGTTCCAAGCTTTCCTTCAAGAAATTGATTCTGAATTCTGTGACTTGCCTTATCACACAGCAGTGAGGTAGCTCAGCTGTGGTAAAGTCCCGTTTCGTTTTTATAAGCTCCGAAGGAAAATAGATATTTTTCTCACGAAAAAGGATAGAGCTGATCCACTTCTGTCAGATCCTAGCTGGCTGTCAAAGTTGTCATTTTTGGTTGACATTACATCCCACATGAATGAATTGAACTTGAAGCTTCAGGGAAAGGATAAGCTTATCTGTGATTACTAAAGAATCATCAAAGAATTTCTGAGAAAGCTATCATTATTTGAAACACAAATGGAAGGAGGAAACTTCTCTCATTTTGAGTGTTTCAAAGAGTTTTGCGTTGGAATCGCAGAAGATGTCAACCTCGAGTTTCCAAAAAAGATTATTCATGATTTAAATAAGCATTTTTGAGCGATTTTTATATCTCGACAGAATTCGTTTGAATGCAACCTTGAAGACGTGCTAGTCGAACTACAGTTGAAGCTCATCGATTTGCAAACAAATGACTTGTTGCAAGATAAACTCAGAGAAGAAAAACTTGTTGAATTTTATCGCTGCTTACCTGATGATGAGTTTTCAAAGTTGAAAATATTTTCCTCTGATATGGCATCAATGATTGGAACAACTTATGTGCGTGAGCAAAGTTTTTCAAAAATGAAGTATGTGAAGTCAGCACATCGAACGAGGCTGACTGATGAACATTTGAAAGCAATTCTCTTGATTGGATGCAGCAATTACAAAAGCAAATATTAATGATATCTTAAAAGCTAAACGCCAGTTTCACGAATCTCACTAACCTCCTTTGCTGCTTATTTTGTGAGACTCGGATATGTGCGCACTGGGTGTGATAATACTATCTTATTGCTAACGACGCCTTCTTTGATAACATTTTGGTAAATAAATATTCTTGTTGTCTTTATTTTTTGTGTATTGGTAAATAAATATGTTGGTTGTCTTTATTTTTTGTGTATTCACTCTATTGTATTGAACAAAATGGTTATGCGGCCCGCGCTCGTCATTCTCTCAGTTATTTGGCCCACTGTGAAAAAGGTTTATCGACCCCTGAATTTAACTATAATATAAGGGCAGAGAAGCCACTAGTATTCTTTGGTTGTACTCTTCACACCGCGCTCGATCTTTAGACAGTCCAAGTTTCAGCTGGTCTATTTCACTCGACAAAATAGCTCCTAAAATAACATTAGAACATGAATTTCTTTTTGTTCACTTATATTCTCTCGCACAACCTGGAATCACATCAGTGTATGCCTTCGCATACCAAGCAGCAACATCGTTATACCCTCGCCAGATAAGTCACCCTTTCTTTAGGGTTTCTACATCATATGTTTACTTAACGCCTTTTCAATCGCATGTAGGAATCGATAGCCATGTGCTCTCCTTGCATCATTTTCGACCATTTACATACTATAACTCACTTTTTTTTTTCTTTTGGTAATCTTCTTTATTCTTAATAAATTTCTTGTTAGCTTCTTTTTCTGGTATGAATTTGTGAGAGGTATCATCCTTCCTTACGGAGGGGATAATCAAGTTTCTATTTAAGGACCTTGACATTTCTTGAAAGGGTTTGGGGACTTAGGATGTTAAATATATTTTATCCAGTCCAACCCTTCTCATAGTAAATCAAGCTTGGGTCCTGGATTTATTCCTGAAAGGTAGTGTTGCTATCAAATGCGGCGATGATAAAGTTAAATTAATCTGCTGCGCCAGCTATAACTCTCAAGGTCTTGGAATGCTCCTTCCTTTGACCAAAGAACCAATGAAGAAAAAAGTTAATGGCTTTTTCAATATCCTTATCCCACACCCATCTAAACCCCATATTTTGCTATACGCGTCCAAAGTCCTCTTTACGCGATGTTTGTAGACCTCTATCCACGACCTCATCTCCTCCCTCGCCATAACCCTGTCTATTTTGGAATTAGAGGATGCTTTTAAGGGATTCTTGAAGCCAACTACAGCCATTTAATATCCATAAAATTAAACCTTTACTTCTTATTAGCTTCGAGATACGCCGGTAATATAAATTCCTCTTCGTCCACCTCTTTCATGAACTCCCGCTAACGGAACAAATATTGGAGGGACTTTGGTAGAATTGAGCTGGAAAGAGGAACGCTTGCTCCCGGAGCTCACAGCGCCATCATATTGACCTTGATGGAGTGGTATAATCAAGTTTTATAAAGAATAAGCAATCGGGTCGTAAATAATAACCGCAGTGCTTTTTAATCTAGTTTACCAAACCATTTGATAAAATAGCGAACCGCAGAAACCAGTTGTTGCAAATTATATGACTATATAAACAAAGGACGACCAATAACTTCAAGCAAGCGATCTGCAATTGATATGTAAAACAAAGTGAGATTGTAAGATTGTTAAAGTGGCAATCGAGTTTAGCTTGAGATGATGTACTTGGTATGTCAGTAGTTAGAGCAGCCCACTTGTAATCGGGGTACAAAATTTAAATTACAGCAAGAATTAAAAGTTATAATGGTTTAATAAAAAAAATTTTCATCCATTTTTAGTTGCGTGCAACTCTAGAAGTTACTATGTCGGTACGTAGGTCGGTTGTCGGATTGTAACCATTTTACTTTTCAATGAGCTTTTTGGCAATAATATCGTAACTATTCGACTGATTCTAACGAAATTTGAAACCCTTATGTTGTTTTACATTTTGTTCCGAATGGTATAATTTTCAAGGTACTCCCAAGGTTAGTCCGGGAATTATTTGGCAATAAAATCGTAACTATTCGGCCGATTCTATCGAAATTTGAAACCCTTATGTTGTTTTACATTCTCTTTCGAATGATATAATAGCCAAGGTGATCCCAAGGTTAGTCCGGGAATTATTAAAATAAAACTAACTCTGGATCGGATTGCTTCACTAGCTGAAAGATTGGAAGGTCGTAAGGTCATATGGCCATGAGGTCATAAGTCAGAATAATTGAAAGCATACGATTTAGGTCTTTTGACCTTGTTTCTGCATGGATATCCTTCCAGGTCGTTATTTCAGATAATCTACTTCAAAGGAATTCAATTAATATGTTTCCAAATAAAGTAGACAGTTGTTTTTTTTAAACCCGTAAACACCCAAATTAACCATAGACAGGTAGAGGCGGGGTCTCATAGACCCGTGATCTTACCCTATTTGGTTTTATTAACTTATTAAGACCACAGATGCCACAAATAATCTCCACAACGACTGGAAGCCTCCTCGTAAAGTAAGGTCATTGCCTCGATTTTGTAAGCCTTTTTTTTATACAATCCAAGATTATATATTTTGATGTCATTTTCAAGGTCCAGAAATAAATCTCTTGCGTGAGAGTGTCTTAGATTTGTACTTCTAATGGCTTAGGTTTCAATAAATTGGGTAGGAATATCCGAGGGATTTACAATTTTTTAGAGATGAATGGGTGTGTGAGACCTAGGTTTCCCTTGGGTGGAATTTTAAGTGACTTCTACCTAAGGTAATAATGGATTAATGCACTTCTTACTTTCTACTCTAAAAGTCATCCAAAGACCCACGTACTTTACCTCCCCCACTTTTATACAGGCATAGAGGGGATCTAAGGATCTTTTCTGGTCTTACTTTTATAATTGATGAGCGTCTTCGACAACCAATAGAGAAGGAGGGGGAGAGAAACCGAACCTGGTACCAGGTTCTTCCTGACGTTTCGATCTTTCGGACCTTCTTCAGAGTGACAAGAAGATAAGAGAAGAAATGAACAGAACCGCCGGCTCATATAATACCTTACAAACTAAACACTACTTCATCTTAATGCTTGAACTCGTCGTGTTTGGTCTGTAACAAATACAGGGTGTCCAAAACGTTACTATGCATTGGAAATAAAAGTTCCGCCAGGATTACAGTGAATGAATTGCAACTCTTATTTTTCCTCTCTAATTTTATAATTCCAATATTATAATTCTCTAATTCTATAATGCTAGAGTTCTAGAATTCTCTAGTTCTGGAATTCCGTGATTCCAAATTATACAATTCTTTAAAAAAAATGGTCTTCAGTGCTCCTTCTTCTCGGAGGTTAACCTCATGGTTGGTTTCTAGTCAAGACACGGCAGCACCTGGTGGTAATAGCGAGGTTAGACGAAAGTCTGTTCTGGTAGTTTCATTGACGCTTTCAAGCAAGGTTAGTGAAGAGGAAGACATGGATGAGTCGAGTGAATAGAGCTTTGTTACTAGACGAATGGGAAGCATTGAAGATTCAATTCAATGTTATGATTGTGTGAGGGGAAGTAAAGGATGTGTGGGGTAGATAGAAAGAAAAATAGTGGTGTAAAGAGAAAAAAAAAGTAGATTTAGAAAAGGAAATAATGCGCCTGGTGATTCAGGGTTATCGTTATCAGTGGGGTTTTTTTTGTTATTGTTATTTGCCACTTGTTTTGATGGTGTTCAAGTCTCTATGTTTATAATAATTTTCCTCGGATGTTATTTGCTTTTGTGAATGTTTCAGATCATTTCTATTTATTCAGAGGTGCTCAGTTTTCCTGTATTTATCGTTCGTTTGTGTGTCTTTTCTGTGTTTCTTCTTTAAGCGGTGTCGTAATTGAGAGTTTTATTGGTCGTTATCGGGTCGGGTTTATTTTTCCATGATCGAGTTTGCGTCTTAATCTTGCGTTGGGGTTTCAAGGTCCGGGTCCAGTCTTTATGTGGTAGACATTGAAGGTGATGGTGGCGATGAAGATAAGAATCATGGTACTGGATGTAATAAAAATAATAATAGTAAACCAACGAAAGCATATAACAGAAAGTGGTGAAATAATGGAGGTGATCTATTTGCGAGGCATATAAGTGGGTTAATAGGGAGGAGGGGTGTGGGGCTGTGGACCTGCAGGCTCTGCAAAGATACTGATCCCATTCAGAGACGAAAGCAGGGGGGAGTGGGGAGCTCCAATGGGAAGCTAGGAATTGTTGGTTGTTGTTAGTTGAATCTACACGAAGGAAAAACCAATGAGGGCATTTATGCCTTGGATCCACCTGCGGAAGTGTGGGAAAGGAGTGGAATGAGGACGTATACATTCCTCTGCAGGTCAACTGCAGGATGGGGAATCTTCCATGCTGGGGGAAAAGTCCCTTAAGAGCCATTTGGGGATGGAGAAGAAGAAAGAAGAAAAAGGAAGTGAATTAAAGAAGAATAAAAGAAAGGGTTAAAGAAAGACGACGAAGAGGAGGAAGATCAATATTAATAAGAATTAATAAAGAAAAAGAAGAAGAATTAATGACAAAAATAGAGAATAAGATGAGAAAGGGCGGTAGGAGGAGAAAAGGAGTAAAAACATAGAAGCAGAAAATTTACATCCAATCAAATCAAGTCAGGGGATCAATTAATGTTTAAAAGCATTGCAAACCGAACCCGCGGTACTCCTCCTTACAGGTGAAGCTTGCGCTTCGCAGGCAGACATTCGCCTTGTTAGCTACGGCCTATCCCGCTCTGGCAACGGCCTTAAAATGCATTGAAAAAACCTTTATGTTTAATAACACAAGTCTTCACTGGAGACCTGAAATGTTATTGTTACCTTGAGAACTATTTATTACCGAAAATAAAAGATTCAAATGTTACTGCCACTCAATTTGTTCTTTCCCTCTGGGATTAATTCCAATCCTCTTTGTGGCTGTTCTCTATTTCTCTGATAGCTTCGTCAGAAGGAGAAATATTACAGTGTAATTGAGGCGAATGATTTGGACCGTAGCGATGCAATATCACTAGATTTTTACCTCAATTGGCAGGGGATACATGTTAACGCGGTGCTGGGTTTCTCTTCGCTTCAATGTACAGTTTCAAAAACTTGAAGACCTCGAACTTAAGACGATCGCGATTCCGCTCGTTTGATTTGATATTCATCTAAACTAGGGATTCAAATCTTTACATTCATTACCTCAAACATCTACCGTTAATTATTTTCTGTCCATTGTTCATCATTTTGACAGGTTCTTTTTATCATTCCATGGCCCATAGTCTTGTTTCGTTATTATACCTACCGAAAATTTGAAAATGCTCATTTTTTATTCAAGTTACTTATGATGATATTGAACCTAAATGAGTAATTTCGAATCATATTTCCTTGACGGCATCTGGCACTATTTTTTTTTAGATACACGATTTACGCATAGGATGTTTTGAAAGACAAATTTAAATCCTGTTTCTTAGTTGATCTCTTTTTTTTCTGACTAGGTCAAGTTTTTTGGAATTCAAGATACACAACAGCCACAGCTGTAGGATCATCGTAAATTGTGTTTTTTTTAAGAAAGTTTTAGAATGAGTTAGCTAAGAAAGAAGGTTTACAAATTAAGTTACTTAAGCTTATTAACTCTTTTGCCCTAATGATCGTTTAGGCTTTTGTTTCAAATTTTAAGAGGTTGAGAGTTTCGTGAAAGTTCCATTTAAAATTTAAGAGAAAACTATGAAGTTTAGAGGTGTGAAATGGTGTTAAAAAAATACTTTCTGAGTGAACTAAAATAATATAATAGGTATCTTAGGCCTTTTATTATACAGGGTGTCTGAAAAGTTACTATGTACTAGGGATATATGTATACTCTCGCTAGGATTACAGTAGCCAGAGACTCTCATTGGCGCCCAGGTGTTAACACTGTTACGATACGTCTTCGGTTTGGGAGGGGGGGGGGATTATAAATATATGTTGTTGGAAGAACTGCCATGTGGTATTTTACTAGAGTCCCTTCCTGCCCCCCCCCCCTCTCACCCCGAAGACTCATCAAGAGAGTTTTAACAGTGCTTGGGTGCTTGAGTGACAGTGAAAGTATAGGACCACTGTGATCCTAGTGAAACTATATATTTCCAATGCATAGTAACTTTTTGGACACCCTATACTAATACTAGTACTACTACCATTACTACTACCACAACCACTACTACCACTAGCACTACCATTATTACTACCTTACCACTACTACCAAAACAACTACTACTATTACAACAACTACTAGTACTACTACTACTACTACTTCTACATCTATTATTACTACCACCACTCCTACTACTATCACTACTGCTACTTCTACTACTACCACTACCCAAACCACCACCATTGCCACTATAACCACCACTACTACGACTAAAAATAATAATAATTTTTACATGAGGCTCTTGTAATTTCTAATTTCGCCCTCCCTCTTTTCCCCAAATCTTCCTTCATAATGTGAGAGCCCAAATGATCCTTTTCTGTTCTTAATGAAACAAAGGTACAAAACCTCCTTAATATTTTACCTTGGGCGCCCCCCCCCCCCCACAAAAAAAAACGAATTGACGAGATGAAGTCTCGTGTCGAGTAATACCCTTTTATGGGAAACTTTGTTGTTGACTCCTTTTTCACATATAAAAGTTGCGAGTGATTATTTGACATTTTTTCCAAACGTGTTCCAGCCACTCTTTTGCTGAGTTTAATTAGTTTTCAGATTTAGTAAGGGTAAATAAGGTTCGGAGTTTTCTTGCTCGATGCGGTCTTCTTGACACAGCCCTGTAAATGAAGCTTATAAATGGGGTGTTGAGGGTTGTGTACAGAAGACGTGTGGTCGACTTGGATGACTTCTGATAGGCCCTGGTGGTTTGTGACATTCGGTAAATTATGTTAGAGATATGGATATACTCATATTTATATATGGTGTATGATTAAATTGTGGGAAGATCTGATTCGTTCTGTAATGTTCACTTGGTGTAAGGGGGTATTTACCTCTTTATTTACTGAGGGGAGTTAGGGTCAAGGCTAGGGTTCCTTTTTTTATTCCGGGGTTCTTATGTTGTACCCAACAATTGGAATAAGGTACAAAGATGAGTGTGACATATATGCCTACATAGATAAATTGTGGTAATATGAGGATAATAAGATAATTGAAATTATGATGTTCTTAATGTGGGTTCACCATTGTCATTAAATTTTTATTTACTTTAGAGAATTTTAACAAGTCTACATAATATATGAATGGTGTGTTTCAAATCTTTATCAAATTTTAGTTTTCAAATAATTTATTGTTGTAGCTACAAATGAATTAGCCTGGAGAGCATTTCACTAATCAATTATCTTATATGTAATAAACGTCTTCATCCCATAATATGGAATCTCTTGCCGATTAAGTTTGAACCCGTGTACTACCTCGGCAAAAGTGAAAACTATTCCCTGTACTACCCCGCCAAAAGTAAAAACGATCCAGTGTACTACCCAGCCAAAAGTGAAAACCATCACGTGTATTACCCCGCCAAAAGATAAAACAATCACGTGTACTACCCCGCCAAAAGTGAAAACTATCCAGTGTACTACCCCGCCAAAAATGAAAACGATCCCGTGTACTACCTCGGCAAAAGTGAAAACAATCCCGTGTACTACCCCGGCAAAAGTGAAAACAATCCCGTGTACTACCTTGCCAAAAGTGATAACGATCCTGTGTACTACTCCGCCAAAAGGGACAACGATCTACCCGGCCAAATCGGAAAACGACCCAGTGTACTACCCCGTCAAAAGGAAGAACTATCCCGTGTATTACCCCGCCGAAAGGGAAGGTTAAAATTCCTAATTAATACAGTTGTTTTATGGCTGTAGGTTTTGATTTTTAGATACAGTGACTTGTTTGGGGTGTATTAAGAACGCCCCATAAGACTACCGATACCTTGGCTATTTATTGTATATTATCCACATAATTGGGCACGAATAATTAGCGTTATTATGGCCATGATGGAATACCATCGATTCGCAAATATCTAACCCCATTCCATCACAGCTTGGGTCACCCATATATATTTGTATTTTTCACTTTTTCATTTCAAATGTACTCATTTATTTTTTTTATTATTAGAACCAAGCTAAAATACAATATTTGAAAAAAATAGACTAATTTTTAAAAGAACTGATTGTTGGTATAAGTGTGGATTAGCCTAGCTACCTTCGGCATAGTATATTTGGACTAATTCATCCTACCCTCGAGAGAATAATAGTCCCGATTTAATATAGGAAGAATCTATTAATCATGAACTTTATTAAATAGGTTTAATGAATGATATAAAATGAGATAGGTGTGGCATGTAGGCTAGAGCTCTATGGCAGACTGCAAAGAAGACCAAACAATAACAGTAAGAAATTGGCCTCAAATGGATTTCGACTGTTGGTCGAAATCTACCCGTTTTGCAAGGCTAGATCTTTTTTCATTATCTATTTTTTTTCTTTTTATGTTGATCTATTCCGCCGATAGCGGGTTCCATAACCCATTGTCTCAATAATTATTTAATCCACCCTCTTTCCTTCTCATTCCACCGCGAGTGGCATGCGTGAAAAATAAGAATCGGCCAAAAAACATCTATCATACTCCAACGTCGCAATGACATATTTAAACGTCACTGCTAAGATTGTGCGCATGCGCACGATTGTGCCAAGGCTAAGCAACGGTTTAGGCCGAGAATTCCCAGAAAACAGGAATATACTAACCTCAGACATTAATTAAAGCATTTGCTTGTATAATTTCTTTTTGTTTTCAAATTTAATTTTGTTTTAATTATGCATTTTGGATAATGGGAATGAACTCTGGCGGGAGGATTGTGATTTCATTTCAATGACAATGGCAATGACGGTTACCCTGGAAGTCAATAAAATGAAAATGTCTGCTTATCTTTTGTTATTTTAAATTAACCCAGGTTGCGAGAAAAGTGAGTTATGCATTATTGATAATAATTTAATTTAATTATAAAGGCCCTAAATCTATAAAGGAAGAGAAAATGTTTCGCTGAAACATGAATTAAAGCATATAATTCCGTATAATTTACTTTTGTTTTCAAATTTATGCTCAAAATTTATTTATAATTATGTATACTTATTTTTGAGACATGGAAATAAATTCTGGCGGTAAAATTTTCATTTTATTTCATTGGCAGTTTGACAGCTACTCTGGAAGAGGACATATAAAATGTCGATCTCATATATTTTCAATAAAAATCAACTACATTTTTATTTAATTTAAATAATTTTATTCAATTAAATATTAATAAATAACATTTTCAATATGATTTACACTATTTGTGATGCAAAATTCGATGCGCTTTGCGAGATTTATCCGATGAATGCGATGCATTAGCTCCAAATTTCCGCCAATTTGAGCACAGTCAATTATAATGCGCTGTTCCCTCGGGTGTTATCGAATCATTAAGTACACCTTCCCATTCAGCATAGCCCGGAGATAGAAGTCAAGTGGGTAAGGTCCGGTGAACGAAGAGACCATTGAGACATTTCCAATGTGTTCACACTTTAGGTAGATCCGTCATTAAAAAAAAGACCAGGGCGAGATTCACCCGATGCATTAATCCCAAAGTTCCGTCAATTTGAGCACATTCATTTAGGATGCGCTGTTCCTTAGAGTGTCTCACATCTTCAGTTTTCATCGAGTAAAACTTCTCTCGTTTAGGATACCGCAGAAAAAGAGGTCAAGGGGAGGGGACGTAAGGTCTGTTGAACGAGGAGGTCATTGAGTACACCTTTAGCATACCCCAGAAAAAGAAGTCAAGGGAGAATAAAGTTTTGTTAACGAGGAGACCATTGTTGTTTCCTCTGAAAGGATACAACCTAAAAAGATATCCTACCCTTTCTACTCGCCCTTTTTTTTATAAAATCATACCCATATATTATGAGCTATGATAAAAATTGTACAGCAAAGATGACGTCACTAACTCATGACGTAGAAGAGTTTAAAGCTTCATTTCTGAAAAAAGTTCTATGCATATCCATAAAAGAAAACCTTTTTTTCACTATCGTAGACAAATAACCTAACATTTCTGTCAACCATATTTTGAATAATATTATATGTAGATGATAAGCTAGCAAATATATATTGTACGGCAAAAATGACGTCATTAAGTCATGACATAACAAGAATTTGAAACTTCAATTTTAAAGAGAGAGTGCATGCATACTAGGAACAACATATTTTTTAAGCTACCTAACCTTTCTGCCAGCCATTTTCTATAACTTGATACTATTCTATAAGCTAGCAAAGAGATAGTACAACAGAGATGACGCCATTAAGTTATCACGTTAGAAGAGTTTTAAGCATCAATTCTAAATAAAGAACGTACATATGTAAAGCCATAAAGAAGGTTTATATAAGTACTCACCTTACGATAAACAACTTAAGCTTTATACCCGTTAATTTCTATTAGAATCTTATCTATACGTTATATGCTAGCAAAGAAACAGTAGGATGGAGATGACGTTGCAAGACAACAAAAATGACGTCATTAACTCATGACGTAACAAGAGTTTGAAGTTTCAATTTTAGAGATTGAACGAATGCATAACCACAAGAACAGTTTTTCTATTTATACAAAAACTATAATAAACACCTTAACTTGTCTCCAGGCATTTATTATGTAAGAGTCCCTATTTATATGTTATAAGCTCTGTACACACACTCAAATTAGTAACCTAAATAATTTTGTTACGATTAACCATCATTATTTAGTGTATTTAGATTAATCACTGGCATTCGAGGGGTAATATAAGTAAATGATTTTACGATAATATTTGGATTAAAATTAGGTAAAAATTAAGTATTGATGAGTTGTAACAATGTACAGCGATGAATGATAATTTTAATTGAATAGATACAGGGCGTTTGAAAAGCCGCGCATCATAGGAGAAGTGTGTTATGTTAGATTCGATTTCTCCTATGGTGCGTCCCTTCTATGAATGAAACGTGAACCCTTGCCAAATACGAAGTTGCTGTTGTGTAGGAGCGACAGTCAGGATCCTGGCCAACCTGAAAGCACATGATGTCAAATAAATTCCAGGTACATCCTTGACGACCTTAGTGCGAACTTTATCGTTAACCCAGCAGAAAATGCGAGAGCGATTTCCTCTACCTCCGTGACTCGAAAAGCGGCGTATAACAGAGCCCGTCACGCCAAAATGCGTTGAGTAGTTGCTAGTTACCGAACTACGAAGACAGAGCCCCTGTCTGATCGCCTTCGGACCCAGAACCAATGTTCTAACTCGGTCAGCACCCTCACCAAGAAGGCCAAACCTCTGTTCGGTCCCTCAAAATTTATCTGCGAACGAGCAGGTTACCCTGTTGGATTACCTTTTAAGTTCAACAGGCACCACCGTGTGCCTCTTTCTGCGAAGATCCCAGCCCCGTAGAGTGAGGTTTAGCACAATATTCGTACACTATTAAAGAGAACCGTCCTGTTGCTCTTTCTTTATCCCGTATTTACCATAAGTTAAGAAGAGAGAAATTGGTTGAATTGAGTTGCCTGAGCGGAGTAGAGATTAACTTAACAAACAGCGATTACGAACAATGAGTAGGAGACTTGGACGAGTCCTCAGATCTAAGTAAGAATTAGTAAAACCAGCTTGAGCCGAGATTCATCCTAATAACAGGACGACACCGACCGAGATTGCCGTTTTATAGTTGAAATTTATCATATTATTATAACGTCACAGGTGGTAGCTGGTCTCGTCTTTATATTATCGCAGCCATTTCAGGGAAGAAAATATTTGAATCGATTGATTGCTCAACTTTCGCCGAGTTGTAGAAGAGAGTTAGCCTTCCAAGAACTCACCTTCCCTTGCCTTTTGACTAGCTTCGAGTGGGCGAATGCAAGATCAGGGTTCTAAGCCTTACTGGTCAACGCAAATTGGCGAATGGATACCTTAGATTAGCCGAATGGATGTGTTTGTGAGTGTTCAAGAGTGTACATATTCTTGTATTGTATTAATTTATTGTGTGACTGGATGTTAGATCAGGGTCTAGAATGACAATGATGGCCGTCGTGGTTTTAAGGGAGGCCAGAGTGTTTTACGTGGGAGTAAAGGTTGTGTTTCTTGACTATCCACTGCTACACTAAGCACATACCATCACTGCATTGCAGTGGTATACCTTACAATTGCAAGATATACTCGTAGCGTGGCCCCATGGGTGGTTGAAAACGATCCCGTGTACCACCCCGCTAAATGTACAGGTCAAAATATCCCATTGATACAGTTCATTTTAGAGCTGTAAGTTGAGTGTATTGGATACAGTCACTGGCTTGGTGTGGATCGGGAGGAGGCTTCCAGGTGTATCGTCTGGAGGTGGCTACCCTTTGCTACACAAACCCAAGTGCGTGCAGTTTACCTAACATATACACTTCTCCTTTACACTCTCACCCCCAGAACTCTCATCCATCACATTCCTTCCCATCCACACTAGACCCTATGTATATACACATCCAATACACAACATTTCTATCTAATATATTCTCCTCTACACATTCCACCACAGATCGTATTCCAGAGGGCAGGCATCAAAGTGTGTGCGCTTGTTTTGTCCTGGCAAGAGGGTAGGTTATAGCAAACTTGTAGTATTTTAGGGTAATGAAAGAAATTTGCCTCCAAAAATGTATAATTTTAATAAAGTAAGGTCTGATTTTAAGTCGCGTGAAAGCCAATCTATAAGTTACTTTGTCGGACCGTAGGTCGTCGGTCGGATGGTAACTATTTTAATTATCAATGAGTTTTTTGGGCAAAATATCATAATTATTGTGCCAATTCTAACGAAATTTAAAAGCGTTATGTTATTTTACATTTTCTTTTGAATGATATAATTGCCAAAGTCCTCCCGAAGTTAGTCCGGGAATTATTTGGCAATAGCATAGTAACTATTCGGACGATTCTAACGAAATTTGAAAGCCTTCTGTTGTTTTACATTTTCTTTCGAATGATATAATTGGCAAAGTCCTCTCATGGTTAGTACAGGTACTATTAAAAAAAACCTAAATAATGGTCGGATTGCCCCAGTTGTCGAAAGCTTTGAAGATCCTAAGATCATAAGTCGGAATAATTAAGAACACGCGACTTAGGTATGTTGACCTTGATTATCTTTAGTGACGCATCTAAGAGGCTCTAAGGCCTGGACGTCGACTTTCAAAAATCAATTCTTGTTGATGGATTATAAGCATTCATATCAGACCCCACTTTATTTTTTCCCATCCTGATAATGTTGCAATGATGGAAATTAGTGATAATCAGATCGTACAATATATGGAAGATGGGATGGAATGCTTCAACCGAGCTTGATTACCATTCCCTTGGTTGCACGACTCACGTTGAGCGCACGTTGCCATGGAAATAACTCCATCTTGTCTAATAATGCCACGACATTAACCGTACCAATTCATCTTGGATCTTTTTCCATCTTTCGAATGTATTTGGCTAAGAAAACGCTGTTAATATATTAATAACCAGGCAATGGCTTCGCCCCTCCCCCCTCCCCCCTACGGGGGCTGCTTGCGCTTCGCTACTAAGATTAAAATTTAAAATCTAAAAAAAAGCAGCGATGGTTAAATTTTTATACATTTTCTGAACTTCGCCAATTATAATAATTAAAAAAAGGAACTAAATTTTTCCTCTTTCAAAATATCACGTTGCTCAAATATAGTTATAGAAGAAGATATATAAAAGTCAATTTTCTGAGCTTCACCATTTTTTTTTTAATATTATAAAAGAATTATTAGAAATAACTTTGATAAAAAAAGCATAAGTCATAACCAAACAAAGATGAAATTATTATTCAAATACTCAAAAAAATCCCCTTCTTAAATTATAGAGTTAGTGATGATGATGATGATAACGATTTTCCATGACGGTAAACGAAGCTAACATAAAGGGTGGATGAGCTATCCTGAATTGTGGTCTCCATGTTCGAGGACGAAACGATGTCACGCTGAACCTGAAGTAGATCAGTTGTCTAATAATGCCACTAGATTATTATATATTTATATATATATATATATATTAAGTATATTTAATCAATTATAGAGTTACGAATTTGTTCCTAGACGATTTTCCATTTTATTGGTTTGGAAAATAAAGTTAACACAATAAGAATTACTGTGGCAAAGTTTGTGACCTAACGACGCATTCATCCCTGATGAGCGACAAATAAGGATTAGCCTCGCCTACTTACGCTATTTACTAGGACTAGAATAGGCTAGTTGCCCTATTAACGCGGACTAGGCTAGCCTAATTTCGTTATTAACTAGAAGAAAGCGGATCATATGAAGATCCCTCCCCCAAGTAGGTTTGGGGGGCGGATCTTCATATGATCTAGCCTGGGGGGGAAGGATATTCATATGATCCATTTTTGAATAACTATTCTGAACTTCACCCCTAATAATAATAATAAAAATAACAAGCCATACTTCGCATTCCTTCTTACAGAAAGAACTTGGTTCCACAGGCACTGCTTCGGCGTGTGCCTACGGCCTATTTGCTATTCTAATCCCCTTTATAGACTCTTTATTTTACCACCCTGAACACTTTTTTTAACATAGATACCTTGAAACCTTTTTTCAAAGTTATTTCACCTTTTATTATATTGCCTTTATCCCTTGAAGATTTATATATAGTTGAGAATTTTCCAAACCCTTTTTTCAACATAGACACCATGAAACCTTTAAGTTATTTCACCCGGTTTGATATATAGAAAAACCTTCGTCAGATCTCTTTTTTCGTCTAAATTTGTTTTATATACGAAATGATAGTAAAAAATCGCCAAAGCCCTAATTTTAATAAATTTTTTGAACTTCACGATTTGTATGTTTTTTCATTCCAAATCTTTCGATAATTATATTTATTTTTTCTGAACTTTTAGAAAGAACTTTGATAAAAGCTCGAAACATACAAAAAACAGCCCTGCGAATAAAGGTTTCAAATAAACCTAAACTCAATAAAAGGAAAGGTTACTTGTCCACTAAGCAAAAAAGACATTTCCCAAAATTTCAAAAATTCACCAAGTTAAATTATAGAGTTAAGGAGGATATCTTGATTTTAGAAACATGCAAAAACATACCAATTTTATTTAAAGAATTCATATAGAGTTGTACAAAACAAAATGGTGAAGTTCAGAAATAGATGAATATCGAATGCTTTGGATTAAAAAAAATAATAATAATGACCAGATTTGTATTGATATATATATATATATATATATATATATATATATATATATATATATATATATATATATAGTCACATTTTGCCCATGTACTCAGTATCAAGAGCACCATGGACCGAGATACTTTCAAGACTGTTGCGCTGTCCTTGCTAACTGAAGATTTTATATCAGTTATTAATTTTTTTAAGCAACGTAAAATGCTCAAAAGTGAAGTGAAATGTCCCTTTTGTGATATTAAAATGAACTGGACGAAGTATGCCAAATCCAATGATGGCTATGCTTGGAAATGCCAGACCAAAGATTCTGCCAAGTATAAATCTACAATATCTATAAGGACTGGGTCGTTTTTCTCCAACTCAAGATTAACGCTTCAGACCTGGGTTCATGTAATCTATATGTGGAGTGAACGTATTGGTGAATCAAGGGCAAGCCGTCAAGATGGTGTTTCTGAGAAGACCATGATCGACTGCTACAGTTTTTTCTGGGAAGTGTGCAGTAGATATCTTCAGGCTAACCCAGTGCAACTTGATGGTCCTGGAACAGTTGTGCATATCGATAAATCGTGTTTTTCTCACAAACCAAAGCATCATCGGGGCAGAGGACCTCACACTCTTATGTAAGTGTTTGGAATGGTCGATACCAGTACCTCACCAGGAACGGGATACATGGAAATTGTGGACAAAAGGGATGCTGCCACACTTCTCCCCATAATACAAGCAGTAGTGCAACGATGATCGATAATCCACAGTGATGAGTGGAAGGCATACATTAATCAACAAGAACTTGGCTTCACGCACAGAACAGTGAACCATTCACTCAATTTTGTGGATCCGCAAACTGGTGTCCACACTTAGGCCATAGAATCGTACTGGAGCAAACATAAAGCACATATCAGCATGATGCGAGGATGTAGGCGGGACTTCTTGAATTCTTATCTTCAGGAATTTATGTGGCGTGACCGTTTCTTCAGGAATGCTTTTTATAACCTATGTACTCATATTTCCTTGCAATATTTAGTGTAATAATTCTATTTTTAAGAACCTATGTACACAAATTCCCTACAATATTTATTGTAACAAAAGAGTAATCTGAATAATGTTTTATTATTTATTCCTTATTTAGTTTATTTATATTAAAATGTTAGGGGGGAGGATCTTAATATGAGCGCGACTGGGGGGGGGGATCTTCTGTTGGGTACTTTGAAGGGAAGATCTTCATATGATCCAAGAAAGCTAGCCAAGTCACGCTATTAGTTAGGACAAGGATAACATATTTACGCTATAAACTAGGACTAAGCTAACCGATTTACGCTATTAACGAGGACTAGGCTAGACTAGTTACGCTATAAACTAGGAGAAGGCTAGTTACATTATTAAGTACAACAAGGTTAACTAACCTACTTACGCTATTTACTATGACTAAGCTAGCCTAGTTACTATATTAACTAGGACTAGGTTAGAGTAGTGACGTTATTAACTAGGATAAGGTTAGCCTAACTAATTTATGAAGAAGGACTAGCCGAGCCTAATTGTGATATTAACTAGAACTAAGTCAACCACTGAGCCAAGACTTAAATCCAATAAAACACTTGTGAGGAGTTCTTGGAAAAACATCAAGAAGTTCCACAAGAACAAATAAAACACATCTGGATGAATACTTTTAAACAGTGACGAAAAATAGCGTCATAAATATGCAAACATATGGTAAGTTTCGTGCCACCAAGATTTATAGCTGTAATAAAAGCAAAACAGAGCCGAACTAAGTAATATATATATATATATATATATATATATATATATATATATATATATATATATATATATATATAAGTGCTGGGAAATCAAATCGATAAACCTTTAAAATCTATATATTTTCAAATTCGAATCGAAAAAAAATTCGCACTGGAATATTTTTGAGAACTCGAATCGAAATTTAAACTCGATCAGAAAAGAATTAAAAAGGTCGATTTCGATCTTGAATCGAATATAAATATAAGTTTGAAGCGAAAACGTCGAGTATTATTAATAATATAATTTGTGAATAGTAGAGAAATCAATATTTTACTTTTTATATTCTTTACTCCTTATATGTTTTACTTTACTTGTATTTGTATCAATAAATATAGTTAAATGCATACCTATATCTTAAATAATATTCTATATTTGTCTTAAATACATAGCTATAATAACATAAACTAATGAGATATGTACTAGGAAATAATTTTAACCTACTCTATAATTTACCTTGCAATTAAAAATTATGTATGATTTTGTGAATTTAAATTTATGTCAAATATATTCAAGTTTGTTTTTAAAAGAGCTTAAATTGTTCTTATAAGATATTATTTGTATTATTTATGTTTATTGCATAATATTTCAATATAATAATGAAAATTTGTAATATCTGCTTTACCACTTTTTTGTAGAATGTTTTAATGTACAATGTTTAAAAATGCTTCGTGGGTTTTGTATTTTTATTGCCTAATATTTCAATAGAGAAAAATAAATGTATTATCCCATTACAAACTTCCATTTGACCGCGGTTTTTTCATCTTTATATATGGTTCCCGCGCAATGGGACTTTGCGAATATTTTACCCATAAATTTCAATAGAAAAGTACACAGTGAATTTAGGCCTCTGGTACACATGGATAGCTAGAGTAAGCAAGGAATAATACAGTAAATAACGAATTTACCTTAACTCAAGGAAAATGTGTAATAAGAGGGGGAAAACTTTTATAAGTTACTTTGTTATAAATTATATTTTACGATAAAAAAAACAGATTGAACTCTGAAATAATTGATTTAAGCATTTGAAATGCAAATTGAACTCGAATTGAATTAGAATCCAAATCCATATTAAAAAATCGAAAAGCCAAAAAATTTGAATCGAAAAAAAATATGGAGAACTCGAATCGAAATCCGAATTGCTATTTTTTAAAATGCCAAACTCAAATCGATATTCATTCCAGTTCGCAGCCCTGATATATATATATATATATATATATATATATATATATATATATATTATGAAAATTAACCCACAGGAAAATGAAAAGATGAATCCAAGCACTTTCTAAACTATATTCGTAATCTTTCTAGGAAAACTTTATATAAAGTTATTTTATTGACAAGTAATCAATTTATTTTTATACATATGGCAAAAATATCCTTTCTTACATTGATTAATACTTGGTTTGACCTCGTTTAGCCACTTTAAGTGCTTTAACACGTTCTGGCATGACAGGGATTAAAGTTCTGCATAATTGCTTGATTCTATCAAAGTGAAACTAAATTAGATAAGACGTTCTTGGAGCTTTGCTCTGGTTATTATGGGAACTTCGTGTATTTCATTTTTTAGAATATACCATAAACACTCAATAAGTTTCATGTCTGGGGAATTTATAGGTTATGATAGCAGTTTAATGCCCTTTTGTGCACACCGTGTCTTCACTGATGGCGCCGTGTGGCAAGGAGCCGAGTCTTGCTGAAATATGCATGGTTTGTCACCGAACTATTTCCTCATTTGAGGCACCAAACGGTTTTTCAGTACTTTAATATACTTATACTGATTTATTATCCCTTCAACAATGTTCAAGCGACTTTTTCCATGTGCAGAAATTGCTCCCAACAACAGGATTTTCTGTGAATGCTTTAGTCTTTTAGAGACACTCTAGCATAAACTCCTCACTTGACCGCTTCTTTACTGTCTGCACACAGTAACCAAGTACTGCAATAGTTGAGTCGTCCAAAAACACAACCTGCAACAATTTAAAACACTACAACAGTACTGAAACGACCTGTGCTGCTAGTGGCAGCAGGTAAACAGCCAGAAAAATTATGACTGGAAATTATTTCATTCAGCATGAACGCGTAGCTAGTAGGTAAATCAGAATGTACCTACTTGAGTAGGTAAGTATGTTCTCTAATGCTTAATAAAGAAAATAACTGGTAAATGTACAACTCTTACCTGTTCCCATTGCTCAGAAGTTCAGTCAGCATAAGTATTAGCCCAGACTTGACGTGCCTGTATCATGGTTTTGGTAAGCCTAGGCTTCTTTCTTGGACGGTAGGCTCGTAACTCACTGTCCAGTAACCTCCTATTTACTGTTATTCGAGAAAGACAAATGCCATCTGCTCACAGTTCGCTTGCAGTCTTCCTACAAGATTTATTTTTGTCCTTAATAGCCATTTGTTTTATTTTCCTGTCTGTTCTTGGTGTTGTTTTCCTCTTGCGACCACATTTTCCAGCCCTTGCTGAATCCAACTTGATACCGTTTTAATTTTTCCTCTTTATATTCTTTATTGTTTGAAAAGAGTCACAATTTATTTGCAGTATCTTTTTTTTAGGGTACTATCACTTAATGAAACTTTGATATGTCTAGTTTTCCAAGGACTCAAGTCAGTGACTTTACCCAGAGCTGTTCAGTTTCTTTTTATCTAATACACTGTAAGAAAAAAGGGTTACTATTATCCACAGGCAAGCAAAATACACACTAATTGAATTACTGGTCCAGTAATAGAAAAAAAGAATAGCGCCACACCCTCACCCTGCAAAGTCTGAATTTGAACTGAGATACGAGACTAACTGTTGCCGCAGCGGGCAAAACCGAATCGGTGTTGCTGTCCTTTATTTCAACAAGTTTGCCATAAAATTACGAAAAACACTAATATTTAGTCTCCAAAGATGTACAATAATTATATCACACTTATATGATAAAATAACCTCAGTATTGACTGATTAAATAGTTTTAGGTTACCTTTTACAGAAAAATTACGAATTTTCAAGAAATCTTTTATAATTTGATCACTCTTTTATATAAACAGTCATGGCCAAAGTTTTGAGACTGCGATATTTTTTATATAAGAAAATTAATAGAACTAATCAAACGTTGCATTTTGTTTTTTCTATGTTTGTATACAAATTTGAAGTTAAAATATAAAAAAAATAGATCCCAAACCCATTTTATTAATAAATAGTGAATTGATGCGCGCACTTAATATTTACAATGATGTCTCTTGTTCTTCGGGATTGCTTCATTTCATTTTGGCATGGTGGAAACCAAATTTGTAATATCTTAACTGATTTTTCTGCATCTTTGTTCATTAAGCAGCCGCAACTGCTCACAATTGGATGGTTTCTGGTTATCAACCACCAGTTTGATATTATCTCCCACAAATTGCGTATTGGCTTAAAATCTGGCTAATTCTCCTGCCATGGTTTATAAAGTTTGATGTCATTTTCAGCCAAGAACTTTGTTATTAATTTGGCTTTGTGACAAGATGCTGTATCATGCTGAATAATACAGCTATCTTCTCCACATTGGTCCTGAAATATTGCGAAAAGGTGCAGATGAAACACGTTTTGGTACCATTTTGAGTTCATGGCAGTTATCTCGGGCAAAATTGTCGCTGCTCCAGTACCCTTAAATGAGAGGCAGACCCCGACATCTAGATTGCCCGGATGCTTCACCCTGGGAACGACACGGGACTTATGAATTCGTGCACCCTTTTCTTCGCCTAACGATGGATCTCCCAGGAGCTCCGACCAAGCGGAAGGGAACCTTATTAGCGAATATCACTCTTCCATACTTTTCATTTGGCGATTTATTATATTTACTACAAAAGTGGAGCCTACCAGTCCGTTTCTTCTTGTCGATACGAGGCTTTATCGCAGCCTTCCTCGACTTGAGGCCTTTTTTGAAAAGTCTCCGACTCACTGTGTGGGCAGAAGCGTTTATACCTGCCTATTTCCAATCGCTGCAAGCATGGCTTTGAAAATAACCCGATCCTTGACTAGGAAGTAATCTTTGCGTACATTTAAAGCTCTTGGGCGCCCAGAAGACTTCTTCACATGAGTGTAATCAGTCTTTTTAAAGTCATTAATGATCCACAAGATGGGGTTCCTTGATGCAATACCCTTAGCAATTATTCGCTTACTTGTTAGGCGACTTTGGTGTAAGAGCAACAGTGGTTGCAAACTTTTCTTTGGGAAAGAACCATTTCTGGAATTGAAAAAGATTCAAACATTTATTTTTACAAAAGATATTATGAAATTGACTCTAATTACACAACATTATTCAATTCACTCATATTTGTCATCATTTTACCATTTTGATCGAATAGCAAAGCTGCAGGGAATGAAACTCGCCAACACAGGAACAGGACCAGAACACGATTTGGGGATCAGCAAAAGAACACACTGTTTTTTCTTATTATTTTTTAAATGCTGACTTTTTAATAAATCCGCATTAATTTAAATATTAGAATAACCAGGCAATGGTTTCGCTGCTAAGATTAAAATTTAAAATCTAAAAAAAAGCAGCCATGGTTAAATTTTTATAAATTTTCTTAACTTTGCCATTTATAATAATTTTAAAAAGAAACTCGTAACTAAATTTTCCCCCTTTCAAAATATCATTGCTAAAATATAGAGTTATAAAAGATATATAAAAATAAATTTCTGAACTTCGCCATTTGTTAATTCTTTGGGTTCTAAAAAATTAACAAAATTTCGCCTTATTTCTGAACTTCACCGTTTTGTTTTTTGATATTATAAAAGAATTATTAGAAATAACTGATAAAAAAACATAAGTCATAACCAAACTAAGATGAAATTATTATTCAAATACTAAAAAAAAAATCGCCTTCTTAAATTATAGAGTTAGTGATGATTGATGATGATTATTCCTATCGCGTCAATTTTAAAAACGAATGAAAAAAATATAATTTATATTAGTCTCAAAACTTTCGGTCATCACTGAATTCATTTAACGTAAAAGTCTAATTCCATTCTAGGAATGATTCTCATAGGATGGCTTATAATTTGGGTCGAGGCTTTTTATAACAATTTCTTCTAATTGCTTCATGAGATATTGAATTAATCCTTGCCCCCTCCCCCCCACCTTCACAGTCTAAACTAATACATCAAACCGGCTTAATATTTAGCAACAATCGAAGTGTACATGGAAATAAAGGATTTACCAATTGTCTCTAGACATTTAGACATCCTGTCCAGTTACGAGACCTTCCTCTCCGATATGAAGCACATTTCTGAATTCTCAATTCCAGGATTCAAGAAACGTGGGCTTCTGAAGCGTGATGCTTTTGCTGGGGGTAAGGGAATGACTCTGTTAGAGAACGATACTCTGCATCCCTTAATCTCTTGACAGAGTATAGTTTATCACGGGGTTCGAGTCATTAAGGTCTGGAATAGGCTGCACAATTTTTATTTAATCACTATATACTGTAAACTCCAACCTCGGTGATAATATTTTTGAGTCGTTTCTCTTGACGATGATATCCAGGCAGAAGAAGAAGTCTGATAGGAACGTGTCCTTTATATTAGTTGTAAATTATGCCCTACCCCATAGAAACTGATTGACCGTCTCCCCCATCGATTGCCATGATTATTTCTGCTCTTAAGATTGATCTAAAATAGAGATGTGAGCGATTGATTAGTGAAGCCACACATATGTACGTCTGCTAATTGCTACGGGCAGCTCTTTTCGGACTTCGGGCATTGTGGTAGCTAATTTTAGTCCTCCTATGACCTACTTTCATTATACCTTTGTTTCAGCCAACATTAACATAATGCAATTTACGCCTATTGCGTGTTTTCCTAGAAAAATAAGGATTTACTATGTAGATCGTGTTTTGTTTAATTTACACTAGAGTTGTATATATGAACATGATGATGTATCTTGATGATCATTTATTTAATGCAATTGAGAGGAAGGTCCTTAGAAAAATACTGAGGTTAAGGATCATTAAAGACGAAGCTTTGTAGATATGCTTATATTAAGAACAAATCAGTATATCGTCTCTGGTCAAATAACAAGTCTGATCTTTGTTGGAGAAATTTGACTGGATTAGGAGCTGAGGTTCAGTTTATTTAGGACGAGGCAGAAAGAGAATCAAATAAAAGTATTCAAGAACCTCTTTCTACTAACCAGCCTCATAACCAATGGTCTTCTTTGAAGTTTAGTGTTTTTGGTGTTGTTTTGAGTATGCCTTCCTTTACTTAAAGCTCTTGATAGCCGAGTGGATACGGCGTTGGTCTCCCAACGTCGCGGTACCGAGTTTGATCCCAGCATGGACGGACACAAACGTCAGCGCACGGAGAGATGTGGCTACCGATTGGTAGAGGCGCTATGCTCAGCCCTGTATTCGGGTGGGTAGATCTTACACCTCTCACCTCACGCATAGCTAATTACAACCTGCTTTCCTTCCTCTCCATTCTTCGCAGCACAACACACTCTGTTCCAAGGAATCCTGCTGATGGGTATTTATATCCACATACCTCTGACGCAGAACAGGTCCCTCTCCCCCGAGGTGACGAAGGCTTCAACAATTACGCTGTTTGGTGTCAAAACCTTAAAATTCATGACACCTCTTCCCAAAGAGGACCGGCTCCTGGTGCCCTCGAGCTCACCAGCGATTGTCATACTGACTTTTATGTCCATTTAAATTTCCTGTCGTCGATCTTACCGGATAAAAGAAGGTTGGCAAACCAAAACAAAATAAAACGAAACTCAAAAAGTTGATGGCTCCGTCACATCTTTTAGCTGACATCTTTGACGGGACACAGTGTAATGAAAACATTAATTTACCACCAACATCATTTACTGAGGTCAAATTTAGTTTTTTGTCATGTAGGTCTCGTAAGTTCAAGCAAGTTACTCGTGATAATTATAGGGGTATGGTATGGCCCGGATGGAATTTTTCCATTTTTTTTAACGAAGATTGCACTTATGCATTAGTTCCTAAAGTCTCTGTTTATTATTTAAATCAATTAGACCTGGTTGTTTTCTTATCATTTTGGATGTTGGGTAACATAGGATCACTACCAAAAATGGTGAGTGCATTATCAGACCTTGCTTATTATCGCCCAATCCCTATTACACCCACTTTTGTGAGAAATATTTGAAGAACAGGGGTTTAAACATATTAGGCAATTCGTTGAGAATGACTCTCTTCTTCGTGACTTGAAATTTGGGTTCCACAAGGGTCGTGGTACATGTGACGTACTTTTGAACATCTCCTTAAACTTTCACAAAGACTTGATTTCGATCTTGAAAGTTGTATTTTTAGTCTAGACTTTAGTGTAGCATAAGATAAATCATTCGTTTATAAGTCCACGCTATTAGGTATGGTGGGGATGGGGCAGAGGGGCTATTTCTTACTATTTTGTTAGAATTCTTAACTAAGAGAAAGCTCGGTGATATTAGAAATGTTCCTGCTGGTGTACTTCAGGGTAGCGTCCTTGGCCCATTGGGTTTTTATTATTCATAGAAGAGACATGTGGCTAGGCTTAGAAAACATGTTCGTTGCCTATGTTGATGATGCCACATTCGTTGCCAGTATAACATATACAAATTTTATATTTTATGTAGCGGACTGTAATTAGAGAGATATTACACCTATGAAGCTAAATGACCCCCACACTCAAAGCATAGTTGTTAGTAGATCCAGGACACCTTTTCTACAACATCTAGATTTAGACATTGGTAATACTGTGTTAACTACTTGCAATTTGTTCGAAATTCTTGGGTTAACTTTTCACCCCGTAAGGGGTGCGGCGATTTGCCTCCCTAGCCGCCGTGCAGACAGGACTCGGCGCACCGTCCGGCCCAAGCTTACCCCCCTTCTCCTCCTTTCTGACAGCCTGTGTTTTCTACCCTACTTCCTCTTTCCCTACCATAACTTTCTCTGGTCAGCCTCTAATTTCACCAAGTAGATGCCGACCAGCTTCCTCTCACCCAATTATCCCGGATCGGGGCTGAGGAGGGAAGGTACAACGTTCCCTCACCCCTGAGTTTCGGTCTAGGGTGGTGGGTTTTTAACAGCCTGCTTCATCCACATCACACCGGCCTCACTTCCCCTTTCTTTCTCCTTTCAATTTCTATCCATTTTACGCCAAACCCAAGGTGGAGCCGCCATACCGATGGGTTGCAAGGCCACTAAGCGGGAAGAGTGGCTTCAAATGGTGGCAGCTGGCTCTGTTGGCTCCGTATTTACTCCTCGTAGAGCGGGCTACTATGTGGGGTGAGTAGCGTTTGCATCTCGTATTTAAAACAGAGTCTCCATCCCCGATGATGAAATAAAAAAATATGTCCCTTACCTTCCCCTCTGCCATCGTCAGAGCCGTCCTCGGGCAGCTCCACTGGAAAATTTAGCTCCCCCACCTGTGCTTTTGCAGGGTCTCTCCAAAGCTCTTCAACCGGAGAGGAGGCTTACTCCTCTTATTTGCCTACGGGTGTAGGCGACTCCTCATCACCCCCTTCTCTGGAGATGCCCTCGGGTGCCTCCCTATTTACAGCGACAGTCCCCCTTTACTTTCTGAAGGGACTGCAAATAATGGCAGGCGGCCCATAATTGACCGCTCTCGGTGGGAGCGGAACGATAGAGCCAACACCCTTAGGGCCAGGAGGGAAGACAGGGCACGTCAGACTGTTCCCTCTAAAGATCTGTGGGCTCGAATTTTGAGCTTAGAGGGGGTCACCGTACGTGCCCCCTCTCTTCCCCGACAAAAGAGTTTATGGCCAATTGGACTGCGGTGTTATGGAGGTGATGACCACATAGAGCTCCCCTCCCCTGGGATGGAGATGGTACCTGAGGAAAACTAGCCCCAGACGGTAAGAACTTCCATTGGGACGAACCTGGGTTTGGTATCAAGCACCAAAACTTAGTCTGCCCCTGTGCAAGGTCTTCCTCAGACGGCTCTCGTCTTCAAGAATGTACAAGGAGAGGAGGGATCTCCTCCTCTTGCTGGTTCCCCTGTGAAAGCCAAGACCTTTCGGAAAAGGATCTTGCTGAGGTTGGTCTATCTGGCGTGAGAGATTGTGCTGGCAGAGGATAGAAGTGGGATCATTTTCCGCCCTCCTCTCTTAAAAAGAAAAAGAATAAGAAAGATATGAAGAAGACACGGGCTCCTCTCCTTCAGTGGGACTGCTGCCGTTTTGGTAAGCGACCAAGCCAAGATCGGCAGGTCCAGACCCCTTGCTCCCCCGTGTTGGGAGTTTCAGACGAAGACCAGAACTGCGCAGAGCGGAGCAGCGAATACGTCGGGCCCCTCATTCAGAGGCTACCTAGCGTTTTCTAGCCCGCTGGCCCCAAGCGTTTCCTCGTTGTTCGCTCCACTGATGGCAGAATTTTGGCTAAGGGCAACATGATCCATCAGAGGAAAGCTTTAGCTAGTGTGATCGGTAAAGAGCCGAAGGTGACCCGTTTCTCAAACGAGAGCCTTTTAGCGAAGGCGTCGAATCTTTCCGAGGCGGCATGATTAGTGCCCTTCGGAGATTTGATGGCACGCCTGTGAGTGTGACGCCGCACTCTACCATGAACTTCGCGAAAGGAGTAGTTTATGCGAAGAAACTCGTGGACTACTCTATATATGAGATTAACTTAGAGCTAGCCGACCATGGGGCCGTCAAGGTCGATCGTGTGATGAGAAAACAGGGAGGGGCATCGAGACCCACCCCTACACTCTTCCTCACATTCGACTGAGACAAGCCCCGGCTAAAACCAGGGCTCCCTTCCCTTCACCCAGCGTGACCGTTTCGCGTAAGGCAAAACGGTCGTGCGCCTCGTTACACTCACAGGAGGCAACATCCCTGAAGAGGCTCGTGAGGTCATCTTCTGGGGTTCCTAAAGCTGCCTCCCGAAAGAAGGACAGCACTCAAGGAGCTTTGGCTCCTTTGCCCACACGTAGTGGTAGGCTGGGCGGCTCGTAGACGGTGGATTCTCCAGGTTGGGCTCGCATGGCGAGCCCAACCTCCCCCAATTAGTCCCGTGGTAGTCAACAGAGTGTGAGACGACCCTCAAACAGAAGCGTTATGCCTACATGCGCTATAAGCGCCACCCGAACGAGTTCTCTGTCGGTGAATTTCGTCAGGCTAAGGCTATGTTCCGATATATTTCGAAGCACGCCCGTCGGGCATACGTGTCTTCAGAGGTGTTGAAGCGAGTTAAAAGGATTCTGGGCAAGTTCTAGCAGGACTCCCCTCCCGTTCTCCATGAGAATGGGACCGCAATCTGGAACCCCGCGCCCGTAACGGAATCCTTCGCGACCGCTTTCTCCACATTCTCTAGCCGGGATGCTTCTCCGCCAGCATTCAATGCACGTCGCGATGTCGCGGAAGGCCGCCGACTGGTCTTTACCTTTAGAGGCGGAGAACCCTTCAACGGGAGGATTAATCTGAGTAAATTGCGCTCCACTTTCGCTTCATGCGCAGACACCGCCCATGGTCCGGACGATGTCCCGTACGCCATGCTTCGACACCTGGGTGAGCGAGGCATGGCCTTTCTGTTAGATTTGTTTAACAGGATCTGGGTGGAGGGTATCCTCCTAGATTCCTGACGAATCTGGAACCCCGCGTCCGTAACGGAATCCTTCGCGACTGCTTTTTCCGTTTTCTGTAACTGGGATGCTGCTCCGCCACCATTCGATCTGAGTGAGTTGCGCTTCGTGCGCAGACACCGTCCCTCGTCCAGACGATGTCCCGTATTTTGATTAAATACATTATTAAAATATGTATATATATTCATTAGTTTCGCCCAACCAGCTTCAAGTTAGATAATTAATCCCCCTCTCACTTACAAACCCTTCTAAATCCCTGTTCTCATTTCCAGAAGTCTTGCTAACAAAGAGGAAAGCGCTCGCAATCATTTTTTATTTTTCTTAGTAGATCTTCGTAATATATATATATATATATATATATATATATATATATATATATATATATATATATATATATATATATATATATATATATATACAGGCGGGGACAAAATAATTGAACCCCACCTGCCTCATCAGATCGTGCCCCACTAGCCCCATTGGATCGTTCCCCACTCGCCTCATCGCAAGAAGGACCTTCCCCGAAGTCACCGACCCGTAAGACTGAAACCCCCTCCATTATTAGTATTGTCAAGTTCCCTATTTTGATCTGAGCCTAGTAACATTAATCAAATAATTCTATTTGAGAATCCCTTCTCATAATAATTATCAAGAGACTATTTTAATTTAAATAATTCCCTTTTTTGCTTGTTATTATTATTATTTTAATCTTTGTAAATCAAATTATAATTTGTTGTTTTATTTTTAACTAACCTTGAACGATTCAAGTAATCTCGCCAACCATTTATGCACTCTGTCTGATGATTAAGGATTAGAAACCCAACGCCTCAAGTGTGACCTCCTAGTCAGTAATATAATATATATATATATATATATATATATATATATATATATATATATATATATTTTATATATATATATATATATATATATATATATATATATATATCAGGGGGTGGACAAAATAATTGGACCAGTAGAAATTTAACACCAATATTTCAATGAGCCATTATCTTACGATTCTATTTTATTGCTCATACGAGTACATACATAGTTTAATCTATTACCTTTAATAATTATTTGGGTTTTTTTTCAGATCATAGTATAGATGCTAAGGATACGTGATCTCTCTGAGTTCGAAAGAGGGCAAATTGTTGGATCTCGAATTGCCGGAGATTCCGTCACCAGAACATCTAAACTCCTTGTTTTTTCGACAGCTCCCATTTCAAGGACCATGACAGAATTCAAGAAGCAGAGAAAAACCTTAAGCAGGACTTCGAAGCTCGCTGAAAAAGAACGAGGGGTGATGAAACGTATTATGATGAAAAATTCCCAGACAGCTGCCTCTGAAGTGACTGCAGACTTGAATCAACATCTTACTAGTCCAGTTTAGACCAAAAATGTTTGCCTTGAGCTCAATAATGTCAAATATCATGGAAGAGCCGCCATCAAAATACCTCTGCTTTCTTATCAAAACATTCAGAAAAGGCTTGTTGACAGACCAATGGAAACAAGTAATATTCTCCGACGAGTCTAGTTTTCCTCTTTTCCACACTGCAGGACGAGTTATGTGTGGAGCAGCCCGGGAAAGCTTTTAATTCTGACTGTCTTCTTTCTACAGTGAAGCAAGGAAGATGGTCAATGATGGTTTGGTCAGCCATATCTTGGAATTCTCTTCGTCTAATCGTTGCCCTGCTCTAGGATCAACAGCAACGAATATCTGAATATTTTGGAAGATCAAGTCCATCCTATGGTCCAGACATTATCCCCTAATAGTGAGTCCTTTTTCCAATATGAAAATGCCCTAATACACACCGCTCATGTGGTTAAGAATTGGTATGAAGAGCAGATAAGTGAGCTACACCACATGTAGCGTCCCCCACAATCTTCAGATCATAATATCATTGAGCATTTGTGGTGCATCTTGGAGCGACAAGTTAAAAGTCGTTACCCTCCACCGTCGTGTCTGAAACAGTTGGAGCAGGTTTTGAAGAAGAATGGGTCTAGATTCCTTTCAATGAAGTCAGAGAGCTGTAGGAATCAATTCCAAGACACTTCGATGCTGTTTAGAAAGAAAAAGGAGGACCAACTCCGTATTAAATAAATATTCAAATTTATATATATATATATATATATATATATATATATATATATATATATATATATATATATATATATATATGAAATAGAAACTGGCACAAATTTACAAAGAAATTTATCGGCTGTTCAAATAAATGACAAAAATTTAAGATAGAAAAGTGTAAAGTTTTGCAAGTTTGGTCAGGACGTCAGGAATTCAATTACGCCCCTGCTAGATCTATCTTTCGAAAAGTTTTGAAAAGAACAGTTGCACCACCCTAAAAAAAACAAGGAGGTCTGATATACATAAAGAGACTGCAATGCCCCCCCCCCAAAAAAAAATAATCCGAGACTTGTGTCCTCCCAGAAAGTTCTATGAATCAAAAGCTAATCTTTCCATAAATCCGATCAGAAGTTTCGTGCTGTCGCTGGACAGAAATCGACCAATCCTCAGTTTATCCGGAATCGGCAATGGAAAGGATGGAAAAGTGTTTTGGATATAAACAAGGTTGGGGGTTTTTATTAGAGTTTTCAAGACCTCGAGATTGGAATCGGCTGAGACAGAACAATTTAACCGGCTGTCGCGGAGAAAAGAGGGATGGACCCAGACGGCTGTTGTATGTGGGGTCGGGAGAAATAGAGCGAACTGAAATATGTTATGGGTGGGGGGACGATTCTGTTAAACGTCGTGGGTATTTTAGACAAAAATTTATTAGGTATTTTCTTTATTGGATAGGGCTTTCATAAGTTATGTTTTAAAATAGAATGAAATGGATATTTATTAGATTGCAGATTGCGTTTATCCCTCCTGAAAAATATGGTTTATCCGTTAAGGAGCCTCTTCACCTAAGCTACCTTGGTGGCATCGCTATTTTTATCAGGGTTAGCAACAAAGCTCATTCTTGTCATGGTTTCAGTGGAAATCCTTTCTCTTGTCAATTGCTCCTTTAGTTTCCATGGCAACAAGTAGTGGTGGCACCAATTTAGTTACACTGAAAGTCGCATCTCATGTGAAGATTTCCGTTAGTTGCCTGGAGGCATGTGTTGGCGCCGCCTATTGGCCGTGCCCAACAAATGCATTTGCTCGCCCCTGGTGGTGGCGAAACAAGGCATTTGGGGGCACCACCAAGCTGAGGGCACTACCCCGTTTATATAGAGACTTACTGAGCTATTCACACGAGACGCGACTGTGGCCAGGAAAAACTAACGATAGCACCACAGTGAGGTGATGTGAATGAACCTTAAAATTCATTTATTGTCTTGTACATTTGAAAAACCCTGATTCATCTTGTGTTCCCGAGGTTTGGAGCCACCTGCCGCATCTCATCACACCCACGCACCGTGGCCAGAGCTCATCCCAGAAGCCTTTCCCCTTCGCCGCTCTCTTTCCTACATCTACCATACAGCCATCACATCTACCATACAGCCACCGGAAGCCGAGGCAGCCGTTTCCTTAAGCGCTAATGATGAGGCACAAATAGCAATGGGAGCGCACACGAACAACCTCCTACAATTACAAATAATATTTGATGCGTCGCAACCATGGCGTGTGCACACTTAACCACTATGTGTGCGTGTACGAGAAGTACACATCTTCGGGTGAGAATAATTCGACACGCTGGTGGTGTGTTTCCCTTTAATTCGCGTTCAGTGATTTGGGTGGCTTGCTTTGGGGGTGAAGGGCGCCATCTTGAAGTTTTAGGGG
Source organism: Ceratothoa steindachneri (assembly GCA_963969495.1). Lineage (NCBI taxonomy): Eukaryota > Metazoa > Arthropoda > Malacostraca > Isopoda > Cymothoidae > Ceratothoa > Ceratothoa steindachneri. The sequence goes on along the minus strand of CAXAKS010000005.1, from coordinate 228,400 downwards.
TTTAATGCAAGAGGGGGGGGGGTGCTTGATGGGCGAGGCTAGGAATGGGTGCGGTTAGGGTTAGGTAAAGCTAAAGGAAGGTTAGGGCGATGCTAGGAAGTGGTTATGTTAATCTTAGCATCATGTTAGATAAAGTGTTAGATTAAGGTTAATTTATTTTAGCGTTAAGTTAATATTAGTTATGTTAGGTTTGGGTTAGGTCAAACTTACATTAATTTATCATAGATTAAGGTGTGTATGTTTAGTTTAGATAGCTTATGGTTATGTTAGGTTAGGTTAGAATTCAGTTACGCTTAAATGATACCCTGGTTTTAGGATAGGATTACGTCCGAGGCCGTAGCCAGGCCTTTATTGGGGGGGGGAGTATTTCTATTTAAGTAGGGGGGTAATTTGAACTTGAAAAACACTTCGCTCGCTTCGTAATAATCAGTCTAACGCCCAGACTGTCGATTAACGAAGCGAGATATCTACTGATTTAACATTGCAAGAAAGAAGAGGCATATACGCCAAAATTATAATCAGTTAACTACATAATGTTAAATGGTAATCTTTATGTAGGTATATATGAGGATTCAAATACTCAATCCCTCCTTGTAATGGTATCACACGAAAGATTATTTATTTGAATAACAATTTTAATTCATATCAGAAAATAAAATTATAGCTTATAATTTAGAATTCAATAACAGTCCAGCTCTCCTGACATGCCTCTGTCCAGAGCTGCCTCTGAAGCATGTTTCGAACAACCCACAGCTCATGTCGAAGCAGAAATAAGTCAATACCCAATCCTGATTTTTTTTTTTTTTACCAAATCGTTAAGTGGTTGCAATTGGTCAAAATCAAGAAACATATCAGAGCATGATAGCAAAGTAGAAATATATGCCACCAGAGAAGTACCTCTCCAACTCGCTGGTGAGTGAATCCAGTATTTCAAAAGATACTGAGATGAGTGGTTGCTCTTCGTCTTATCCTGTAGATGCGGTCACAATAAAGTAGTCAAGACTGCAGAGGTGTTTTCGAACTCGTTTTGTTAGTTGTGGAGCTGTTTGATGTCCCTCAACATATCCACAACATTTAAGCTGGCATGCTTCTAGAAGCTCTGAAAACATTTCTTTAGTTCGTATGTTACCTATGATATGAAATGTTTCACTAACAATTTGGCAACCATTGGCGACAGAGCACTCTCTAGATTGCAGAATCTTATCCGCTTGCTTTAATGCACTAAGTTCTCACTCATGACAGTACCTGAGAATACAAACTCCTCTTAGGATAAGAGCCTTTTCAACTCAATACCAGTCACCGACAAGTCAAAAGGACCACTCTCAGCAAAAAAGTCCAGTGTTGAGATGATAATTTTGTATTTTTCCCCAACAGTGTTAGTGGTCTTAAAATGCACACTCTAGTAATGTTCCATTAGGCGAGCCAACAGCGGAGCACCTGGCTTGCTGTATATGGTGCGAACTTTAGGCTCTGCCAAGAAGTCATTCAACAGCTGACTCACAGCAAAAAACTTTTGCACTATGTCCACTTTCTGACAAAGATTAACAAAAACAAGGTGAAGTTGATAGTTAAAACAGTGTATGTACCGGATATTTTTTCGAACATGATCAGAGATTCGACGTTGTACTCGTGAGTGCTTGCCTGCCATGAAAGATGCCCCATAATAACATTATGCCAGTAACAGCTTAAGATCGAAATATTTCAACGTCTGAAGAAGGTGTATAAAGTGGTACTAGGGCTATGGAATGGTTGGCTAAATGTTCAGCGGTAGAGGTCAATTTGGCGGTCTCTCAACCAAATGCTAACAAGGCCCAATGTTGCTTAACTTCGACATAGCGCTTAGGGGTACTGAGTTACCGGACTCTGACCTTAGGCTGACTCCATTTTGGGGAAGATTATCCTCTCGCTTGATTTTTAACGATGCAGGCTGGGTAAGAGGACCGGTTAATTACCCGCAGGACAATGCAATCTTTGAAAATGTATTCAAGGACTGTATTGGGCAGATAACTGTTTTTGCTTAGGCGTAATGAATTCGATTAAACGTATCTCGGGTATTTGAGGCAAGCCTAGTAATGTTTGAGTTTACTTTAGCTTACGCATCCTCGAAACTAGCTACTGTTTTTTGGGCGTTGCCCATTGTTCGCCAATGATGCGTTTTGAGCGGAGCTTACTCTACTCGATGTTTATTCGTGTGGATACGGAGATGGGGAGAAGGTAGGCAGGAAGCCAAGCTTCCGCCAAACAATTATTATCTCAAATTACGAGAAGAAGATTTCGTGTTTCACGGCCCTACGAGAATAAACAAAATCTGCGTCCTCCGGTTTTCCAGCTCGGTGCATTTTGATAAACATGTTAACACAGCTGTTTTGGGCGCCTCCCAGAAACTTGGTTTAGCCCCCCCAAAAAGGTTGGAAAAGATATCGCGAGATTTGCCTTGCTTCGGGTGACCGCGTCTACACGTATAAGTGTATATGCGTGTGAGTGGGTAAGAGTGTGAGCGCGTATGCGAGTGAAAGTTTCTTGAACTCATTTAGCCTATAGCCCTTACAAGAACAGTATATATTATTATTTACCTGACCAAATATTACATGTTATTATTTACATGAAAACATGTTATATATTATTATTTACATGACAAAATTTTATATGTATATTATTATTTACATGACAAAATGTTATATATTATTACCTACATGACAATTTGTTATATATTATTATTTGCATGACAAAGTGTTATACATTTTTAGTCACGGACGACTCTACATCTCAATATGTCGGTCAGTCGGTCGGTCTGTAACTGTTTTGCTTCTTTTTTTTTGGGGGGGGGGGGGGTAACAACATTGTAAATATTCGGTCGATTCTAACGAAACCTGAAACCTTTATGTTTTTTTTACATTTTCTTTCAAGTGATATAATTGCTAAGCTCTCCCCAAGGTTAGCCACAGAATTATTTTGCCTTTGCAATGACATCATAATTATTCGGCCGAGTCTAACGAAATTTGAAACCCTTATGTTGTTTTACATTTTATTTCGAATGATATAATTTCCAAACTCCTCCCAAGGTAAGCCGGGAAATCATTTGGCAATAACATCATGACTATTAGGCCGATTCTAACGAAATTTAAAATTCTTTATATTGTTTTACATTCTCTTTTGAATGATATAATTGCCAAGGTTCTCCTAAAGTGTGATATATTGGTCCGGGAACTATTAAAAGTTTTGAAGATCGTAAGGTTATAAATCAGTATATGTGAGTGCACGCGACTTTTAATCATCAGACCTTGTTAGATTACTTGCATGTGCATAATTATGTGCGAGTCCATCTCAAGACTTTATAGGATTTATATGACACACATTTGTGAGTCTTCATTGTTAATCCTAATTCACCTTGAAATGAAGCACCAAAGGTGATCGGTGATGTAGTATGCATCAAAGCTCTCCAACTCATAGAGCCCAAGAAGAATTTCAGTTGGTGGTCCATTCATTCTGACAAACCTGATCACAGAAGAAAGAAGTTGAACTTCAGCCGATTCCCTGGGCTCATCACATTTTATGGTGATCTCCTGTACAATTTTCTCAATTACCAACTGCGCCATCATTCCAATCAGATCATTTTGAAAATGTGGAGATGTGTATTTTGCATTTTCTGGAATTGATTGACTGATTTTAGCAAATTTGGGGTCAATATTTATGGTATATTCCATCATTTTCATAAATAATCATGAATAGGTTCAACCAATCTTTTCCTCACTCCCTCTCAATGCCAACTCATTTATTGTGAGGAATTTTCTGACTTAAAACACTCTTTAGAGATAGTTTCTCTCATTGTTTATTTTGGTATTGCAGAGAGATTCAAACTTTTTAAGATCTGCCCAGGAAGCCAATAGCAATCATATGGGACTTTGATCCAGTATGTTTTGAAAATCCTTTTCCCCTTTCCGTTGCATTTTTCCAGTTTTTGAAACCTTCTGTGGTGCACACCTTATCTCGACCGTTACCAGCAAGATACTTACAGCAAGGAAAGTTGAAACACGAGTCTTTTCCACAGAATATTCCAGTTGAGACCAGTTAGAATACCATTGTTTTGCAACGAGCGACTTTTTTTCCCAATATAGCATTCGGCGGATTCACTACACGAGGTTGAGCATGATTATGATCACTAAGATCGGATGGAGGCTGATGGTGAGAGAGACCACCAGAATCAGCGGTAAACGGAAGCTTGTTTGAAGAGCAAGCATGCTGTTAAGAAGAGGGATAATTAGTTGCAGTCACTATCGCTGAGATAACCTCATCAGATGAAACTGTGGTTCCCTTCGTCCTTTTGTTATTAAAGTAAGATTGTTTAAATGTAAATCAACAGTTTCTACTTTGCCATGGTGGCATTAAAATATTTAAAAATACACTAGGACTCTTATACTCATTTCAATATTTTTCTGCTGCTCCACTTTTCGGGGCGCGATCACTGCGAGGTGTACGCCATGAGACCAGCATCAATACATCCAATGCATCCACTTTTCGGTCCTTTCACTATAATATATAATGTTTCTCTCGTTGTATGAGTTCAAATACTTTTACAGGCATTGGATTTAGTATAATATATGTTTGTTACCTACCCCTAAGAGGGTTATAGAGTGAAAATTTAAAGAGAAGAAAAACTAACTAATGGTTTAGGCCCATAAATCAAAACAATAACATTTGTAAAACTTGCCATAAGAGCGATTACTGGTGAGATCTAGTGAATTTTTCTTTTTATCTACACATATAAAAAATAAATTCATCTTGGTATATAAGTGTTAGGTTCGCCGTAATTACCTATATCTACCGTTGGAAATGGAATGATAAGAAAGAGCCATTTACCAGCGAGTTCGTTATTAGGTACCACGTCTACCAATCCAACAAAACTTGAAAAGTTCAGAGTCAAAAGTAGCATTATTATTGTGGTAGTTTTATGACTTGATATTATAGGATTTTGTTATGATAATACATACAAACACTTGTATTTTTATCATAAAATTGATTTTTTCAATGATACTCAATATAATCAGTTTGGCAAATAGAATTGTAAATTGGTTACTGTGATTTGAGGTTTGCCCTTTTGTGAAGATGTTCGTTACAAAATTATTGGAATGAACTTCCAGAATTGGCGATAAATTCTTAGAAAGTTTCAGTATATTTTAACGTTTGGAATAACCAGAGTCAAAATACAATTTCAGAGCTTTATTATTCAGTGAGTTCTTCCAACTGGTAAGCAACCAGGCAGTTCACAAAACCACAGTGGTAATATAAGAAACATGTCACTTGTATAAATAATAAATAGCAAGGGACCAAGAACACTACCCTGAGGGACACCTTATCCCCCTTGTAGGTTTGCTGAAAATAATAATCTACAACCAACATTACAGTTTGGGGCCTTGAAATTCTATGCACTCTTTTCAATGTTTACAGCTTTGCAAAGTGCTCTTGATGAAGGTGCAGAGGCACGCATGGTAGGTTTAGATTTCAGTGCAGCCTTTGATCGTATGATTCATAGAACACTTATCTACATGTTAGGATTATCAGAGATTGGTGGCTCTTTTCTTAATATTTTTCAGTGAATTCTTGCTTGCCAGAACCTTCAAGGTCTGTGTTGATGGCCAGTATAGTAGTGTTAGAAATGTAATCGCAGGTGTCCCTCAGGGTAGCGTTATTGGTCCCTTGCTATTTATTATTTATACAAGTGACATGTGTCATGGTTTGGAAAAACTGATTGCATATGCTGATGATGCAACTCTTTTGGTTTTTGTTCCTTCTCTCCATCTGAGGAATGTAGTAGCAGATTCCATGAATAGAGACCTAGCACGTATCTATGAGTGGTGTAAGCTTTGGGGCATGAAGCTTAACCCTTCTAAAACTCAGAATATGATAGTTAGTCGGTCCAGAACACTTTTGCCTATGCATCCTGATCTACATATTGATGGAACAGTATTAAATACCAGTTGACTATTTTAAGGTTTGGGAGGTTACTTTTAACAAGAAATTGACTTTTGAGAAACACATACGTAATATTGCGTCCTTTGTTTTCCATAAAGTTGGTATCTTGAGGAGATGTATTAGAATGTTTGGAGACGAAGCTCTTATAATTAAGTGTTTTAATTCCTTCCTTCTTCCCTGTTTGGAGTACTGCTCTCCTGTGTGGTCCTTAGGTGCAGATTCTCCTCTTAAGCTCCTGGATAGAGTTATGTCATCGGGCAAGTTGATTTTAATGTTGAGCTGTGGCATAGCGTAAAGTGAGTTATTTATGCTTGTTGCATAAAATGTAATAGTGATAAAGATCCATTGCACTTGTCCTTACCTGATCTAGCTGTTTTTGCTCGTAATACAAGGCAGGCAGCCACTGCAAATAGTGTGGCATTTTCTAGTATCGAGTATAGTACCAACCAGTTTGCCAGGAGTTTGATGGTAGTTGCAACCGCGATGTGGAGTTCACTGATCTCCTAACATTTAAGAGGAGAGCTAACTCATTCTTATTATCTGCTGACATCACCTGATTTCCGTTTTGTTGCATGTTATTATTTTTTTCCTCTCGTATTTAATCTTTACTCTTCTTTTGTCTCTATCGTATTTTATTTGCAGGCTGATTTTCCTCTGGAGCCCCTTGGGCTTATAGTTTTTTGACTTTTCGGCGTTTTTTTGTTTAGGGAGACACAAACCCAAAATGGCTGGTGACGTAACCAGGGTGGCTACCTGTGAGACAGCCATGTGATCCACGAGTGTGATCCGCCTTTTTCTTATAAAGACAAAACTCCCGATTTTAGTACCCTTTTGGTTATATAACCCAACCTTAACCTAAAAAATAAATGTAATGGAGTGATTGAACTTGATTTAGTGAAAATGAAAAGTAAAGTAGCAGCAAAAATTTATTACATATTTTAAAGGATAGAAATTTGTTATGTCTTTCTAAATTTGCTGAACCAAGTCCAAGCGAAGCAGTTTTGCAGAATATGATTATGGAGTCACAGAAGCCAGTAGACCTTTCTGGTTGGTGACGTCACCAGCCATTCTTGCTTGGCGTCCCACTTTTTTCATGGGGTTCGTCAGCTCAAGATTTAAAGAAATAAAAAAAGAATTGTGCATGCTTTGCAGTGTAATGTTCTCCCTTGTGTGTAACTAAAATCATGTTATAATTTTAGGTAAAAAAAATTGTTGGGGCTAAGCACACCCATAAGCCCGCCCTGTGGCTACGGGCCTGAATTTACGTTGATGTTAGGTACAGGTAAGGTTTAGAGTTAGGCTACTGTTATGTTCGTGTTAGATTAGGTAAGGTTACTTTTGCCTGGAAAGCGTGAAAAATAGGGCTTTAGGTGCCGCATGAAGAAGAAACGACAACAAAAATAGTGATTAAATTGGGAGAGAATACAAGAGACCCTTGGGAACCATAAATAACGAAGGTTAATGTGGCTTAATCTCGTTCGAACCGGTTTTTCTTCTTTTTCTGAGTACCACACCAAGATTTTCAATCCGTAAGGGTAAGCGAGCGTAAATACTTCCTATTATAGGCGGAAATAAGGCTTAATGTACTCTCTGCTCTTAAGTTGGCTGTGGCAAAGTTAATCTCCTGCCACCCAAGGCAGATTGCCTCTTAGGGAAGATTCGCGTAAACTGGGGTTTACCCCTCAATATGGAGGGTTTGTATAAGCCCCCTTCCCTTACGATATACCCATCTCTATTCCCCATCTTTTTCTATATCTGTAAAAATTACTTCTCTGACTTAAAAGCAGGCAATTATTCCCTACATAAAATTCTCATTCTGAAATCTTCGTCGGTCGTTTGAAGAGCGGACGGAATCTGACGTCCAGACTGCTACAATGGGTCACAAATTACCGACAATATTTTTATCGATAAATTCTCGAAGATATTTTTGATTACCGGTAAATTCCCGATACATTTCTAGTTAAATTAATTGTATTAGAAATAAAAAAAAATCACACGTATATAGAACATTTTAATGAGATCTTTCGTCATTATGAGTTTTTATAACTAATAAAAGTGTTTTATATTTATTTAGAACGTATAACATAAGACATTAATATTCTCCTCATTTAAAAAAATCGAAAATATAAGACATTATTTACTTTTGTGTTTTATTCTTATTAAAAAATTATATAGGAAGCATAACTCTTCAAAAACATAAGACGTTAATTTTATCCTTTTCTAAAAAGCAAAATTTCAAAAACTTGAGACAAAAATTTAAATGACATCTTTTGAAATTATGAATATGGCAGCGATGCTTAATGTTACTTATTATGTTCAATTAAGAAGTAACATTTGAAGAAACATAAGGAATTAATATGGCAGGAGAGAGACTGGATCAGTAACATTTGAAGAAACATAAGGCATTAATAGTGGCAGGAGAGAGACTGGATCAGTAACATTTGAAGAAACATAAGGCATTAATAGTGGCAGGAGAGAGACTGGATCAGTAACATTTGAAGAAACATAAGGCATTAATAGTGGCAGGAGAGAGACTGGATCAGTAACATTTGAAGAAATATAAGGCATTAATAGTGGCAGGAGAGAGACTGGATCAGTAACATTTGAAGAAATATAAGGCATTGATAGTGGCAGGAGAGAGACTGGATCAGTAACATTTGAAGAAACATAAAGCATTAATGTGGCAGGCGAGAGACTGGATCAGTAACATTTGAAGAAACATAAGGCATTAATAGTGGCAGGAGAGAGACTGGATCAGTAACATTTGAAGAAACATAGGGCATTAATAGTGGCAGGCGAGAGACTGGATCAGTAACATTTGAAGAAACATAAGGCATTAATAGTGGCAGGAGAGAGACTGGATCAGTAACATTTGAAGAAACATAAGGCATTAATAGCGGTAGGAGAGAGACTGGATCAGTAACATTTGAAGAAACATAAGGCATTAATAGTGGCAGGAGAAAGACTGGATCAGTAACATTTGAAGAAACATAAGGCATTAATAGTGGCAGGAGAGAGACTGGATCAGTAACATTTGAAGAAACATAAGGCATTAATAGTGGCAGGAGAGAGACTGGATCAGTAACATTTGAAGAAACATAAGGCATTAATAGTGGCAGGAGAAAGACTGGATCAGTAACATTTGAAGAAACATAAGGCATTAATAGTGGCAGGAGAGAGACTGAATCAGTAACATTTGAAGAAACATAAGGCATTAATAGTGGCAGGAGAGAGACTGGATCAGTAACATTTGAAGAAATATAAGGCATTAATAGTGGCAGGAGAGAGACTGGATCAGTAACATTTGAAGAAATCTAAGGCATTAATAGTGGCAGGAGAGAGACTGGATCAGTAACATTTGAAGAAACATAAGGCATTAATAGTGGCAGGAGAGAGACTGGATCAGTAACATTTTAAGAAACATAAGGCATTAATAGTGGCAGGAGAGAGACTGGATCAGTAACATTTGAAGAAACATAAGGCATTAATATGGCAGAAGAGAGACTGGATCAGTAACATTTGAAGAAACATAAGGCATTAATAGTGGCAGGAGAGAGACTGGATCAGTAACATTTGAAGAAACATAAGGCATTAATAGTGGCAGGAAAGAGACTGGATCAGTAACATTTGAAGAAACATAAAGCATTAATATGGCAGGAGAGAGACTGGATCAGTAACATTTGAAGAAACATAAGGCATTAATAGCGGCAGGAGAGAGACTGGATCAGTAACATTTGAAGAAACATAAGGCATTAATAGTGGCAGGAGAGAGACTGGATCAGTAACATTTGAAGAAACATAAGGCATTAATAGCGGCAGGAGAGAGACTGGATCGAATCTTTGATATGAAGAATCCTGCTGAAGAAAATGCTCGTTCAGCTTCGCCGCTTGTAAACTTCATGGTCTTCAATGCATCGAATAATCGATCTAGATTTACGGTTCTCGTTTTCAGTGTTTCGTTTAATGCAATTAGGACAAAACTCCGTAGTTAAAGTTCACGCGGTGTAAATATCTAGGGCCTACACATTAAAAACAATCGAAAATAGGTGGCGGTATTAATATTTATTAGGGATAGCCTACTTAGAATGAACCAGTAAATTAATGTAACAACATAATGTGATGCTTACGAACTTCTGCAGCGTTTTAGATTATAATTATTATTATCAAAACTTAGTACAATGAGTACAAAATATATTACTAGTGATTTGCTACGTGAATCCATACATAGCACTCTTATTCTCACTCTATTGTGCACAAGGGAAGTAAGCAGAGTTTTATTTAGGTACGTTTGCTAAAATGGAGCAATGTTCGGTTTTCGTGAGGTTAGTTTAGCAAAGTTTAAACCATATCAAAGAACACGTTCTTGCATGAAAGAATGCGGTTGCATAGAATATAAGGAACCAGTTCTCCCATGCAACAAATGTACTCATAAGTAACAAACTTCTGCATTGAACAAATGTACTAGCAATAAAAGTGATTAGACTAAAAGTATCTCAAAAACCACTTATTTGATGAAAGAAATTACGCGCATACGGGATAAAGAAATTGCTCTACACTAAATGAACTCGCAAAGAAAAAGTTCTTAAAAGGGAGAAATGTAATCGCAAAGATAAAGTTATTACTTGGAGGAAAGTACTAACAAGGAGAATAAGTACTTACATGGAACAAATATAATCAAGGAAAAAGTTCTTACATAGAACAAAGGTACTCATAAGAACCAAACCCCTTTTTACATAAAATAAATGTTCTGCACATGGAAAATTTCTTAGAACGGACAAATGGACACGCAAGGGACGAATTCCTACACGGAACAAATACAATTACATGGAACATCTTCTCACATGGAAAGAAATCTTTTCGAGGAACACAAAAACTAGTTCTCGCATGGAACAAATATGTTAAGTAAAGATTTATTACGTGGAACATATGTAATAACAAGTAACAAGTTCTTAACTGGAACAAATGTGCATACAAGGAACAAGTACCTTCAGGAACAAGAGTAGGTACTCAGAAAGATCCCATGAAACAGGTATTACATGTATCGTATGAAGTTAGAATGAATAAATTCTTACATGAAGCAAATGTTTTCTCAATGAACAAGGAACAATTACTTACATGGAACAAATGCTCGCATAAAAAACATAAGACACATTCTCCTATGGAACAAATGTTGTCACAAGGAACAAGCAACACATTATTAAATGGAACCAATTTGTTCACAAGGAACACATTCTTACTTTGAACAAATGTTTCCACAAGGAACAGTTAACATTTTTACATGGAACAAATGCTATCACAAAGAACAAGTAACACATTCTTACATCGAACCAATGTTATCACAAGGAACAAGCAACATATTCTTACATGGGACAAATGTTCTAACAATGGACACGTTCTTACATGGAATCCAAGTTTTTGAAATAAACAAGGAATACATTTATACTTGGAACAAATGCTCTCATAAAGAACAGGAAGCACATTCTTTATAGGATAAATGTTACCATAAGGAACAAAGGACACATTCCTTACGTAGAACCAATGTTCACAATATACAAGAAACATATTTTTACTTGGGACAAATGATCTCATAAAAAACAAGTAACAATTTCTTACATAAAACAAATATTCCTATAAAGAACAAGGAACACACTCTTACGGGAACAAATGTGTTCACGATAAACAAGGAAAAATTTCTTTAGGGAATAAATGCTCTCATAAAGAACAAGTAACAATTTCTTCATGCAACAAATGATCCCATAAAGAACAAGTAACAATTTCCTACATGGAACAAATGTTCTCCTAAAGAACAATGAACACATTCGTACTTACGAGAGGTGGTCAATAAGTTTTGCAATTCGGATATAAGGAAACGAGATATGAGGAAAAGTGTTTTATTATTTTTCAATATAACTACCCTCGACCGCAATGCACTTGCACCACTTGTCCATGAGGCTTCAAATTCCCGATAACCAGAAATCTCCCGACTGCTGTTCAATCCACTCCTGGACGGCGAGTTGGACATCTTCATTGTCCCCAAACCAGCGTGCACGCAGTGCAGCCTTGAGCTGGTGGAATAAAAACTAGTCGCTAGGGGATCCCAATGATGGACCCACGTTTCATCACCTGTCACTATGCCTGACTCGAATGCCACCGGGTCTTGGTTGTACAGGAGCAGCAACTTCTCCTAACTTTAACGACGTTGAAGTCAATCATGGGGCATGAGGTTTCGTGAGGTTTCTAGGGACCCAACGGGCAGAGACCTTGGTCATGGCCAAATTGTCGTGGATGATGTTGATAACACTTCCATGTGATATTCCAAGTTCTCTCTCGTTTTCTTCAACCTTAATTCGTCGATTTTCGAGGATGATCCTCTCCACACGGGGCACATTGTCCTCGTTGGTCACGTCTGACGGGCGTCCTGGGCGGGGTTCATCTTCAAGGGACTCACGACCATGGCAGAACTCACTATTCCAGCGATCAATGGTTGCATAGGAAGGGGCGGTGTCGGTGTACACTGCAGCCATGCGTTCATGGATCTCTTTTGCATTCTTGCCTTCCTTGGTTAAAAGTTTGATCACTGCGCGGTGCTCAACCTTCTCCATTGTTGAAAAAATTGTGACTGATGATCTGCGATCAGCTACTGCTTCTTAAATAGACGAGGCAGGAGCGTGCGGCTGCAGGTCCTGACTTGTCATAACTTGTCCTAACACCCCCTCAAACAGCCATCCCCCTTCCTCTATTTTGCCCTTCCGATTCGCAAAACTTATTGACCGCCCCTCGTACATGGAACCAATCTTTTCACATTAAACAAGGAACAATTTCTTCATGGATAAAATGCTCTCATAACGAACAGGTTAAATTTCTTACTTGGAACAAATGCTTTTATAAAAAACAAGGAACACATTCTTACATGCAACAAATGTCCTCATAAAGAACAAGGAACACATTCTTATTTACATGGAACAAATCTTCTCACATGGGACATGTACTTGCAAAGGACCAAATGTATTCACAAACCAGAAATTAGTCGTCTTCTTGGAATTTCCTCCGGCGACTGTCCTCTCTCGCTTCCCTTGGATTATGTGGAGTTTGGTCTGAGATAAAATGACCAGTACGATTTGCACGCCTGTCTCTCCCACTATTCCAGTCTCATGCACTCATTCCCAACCATTTTGTATGGTAAATTCCTGAAGTTTACCGCTTTATGTCAAAGATTATCGTGGCAATATCAGTTATCTCGGTTGGCGCCCGGAGTTTCCACCCTTTGTTCCTTTGCCATTTTGTGTGGCGCGGAATGGAAATACGTTTCTCATTCTAACATTGAGCGAACCCATTTGGAATTCACCCAAATCACCACCGCCAAACTTACACGAATAGTGTGGTAGACGCGCATCGACGCATTAGTGGAGATGCCGGTGCAGGGAAAGAAGAGTCGAAAACGGCCGCTCTCCAGGTTTGTTGAGCTTTTACGACACGCAAACGTAGGGAGATTTTTCAGTCTCGTACATACAGGTCAATATTTAGATTTCTGAGACGTAGTCTCCACTTAATTTTGGGGGGAGTTTCTAGCAAATACAAGTTTCGTTTCCCCCCATTCCGTAGAGATTTGTTTTCGGGATAGATTTTATTTGAGGTCGTAGAGCTTGAGTCATTTTAGCACCCACACCACCGACCGATTTGGGTGAAGAGGGCCCAGAATTCGATTGTATTTCTGTGATTATCCCCTGGAGATTTATGATGATGTTCGGATGCGTATCTTTAGGTGAATATAAATTTGGCGGGAAATCCAAGTCTGTGGTTGTCAAGGATACAAAATCGAGCGCGAAAGTCCATTTGCGAGAGAAGAAATGAAGATCGTTGGTAGATGAAACGCGGGGCACCGAAGAGGTAGAAAGTTATTGAGGAATAGTTGGGTGCTGAAGAAGTAGCGACTCATTGACGGACCCGCAGTATCATCAGGGTATTATTCTCTTGAAATTGAAGCGCAATAGCAATGAGGCCGCACTGCCTTCAAAAATAGTAGGGAGGAGATGTGAAAAGGAAGTGTGGGGGAATGGAAGAAGTGAAAAATGTGCGGAAGATATATAGCCTCAGATCATCCTACCTGCGAGTATTGAGGCTAGGAGTAGGGGGCAAACTGTAAGTGTTGGGGATGGAAGGGCACGTAACCGTTCAGATATCACCTGATATCCCCGTACAGGGGAGTAAAGGGGTAGATAAGAAGAAAAGAGTTGGAAGAATCCAGGCAGGTTAAAACACATTACCTGAACCGGAACCGAGAGGGAGGCGGGGAACCAGCCGTTCCCCCTCCTCTGGACGTCGAAAAGGGATAAATAGACGAATGCTCGTCGGCGACTAGCCTCCAATATTAGGCTCCGTCCGACAAAGAAAATAAATAACTTTTTTAAACAAGGTTGGTGTCGTAGAATTCTTTCTGATAAAAACCCTACTTACCCTACACCACTTTTATTTAGTGTCGTAGAATGCCCCCTCTTTTTTTTTTGTTCAATTCTAAGAGTGCTAAGAGTGTCTAATATATATTGATATTATAAGAATATCTTAAAGAACAGAGCCGTTACCAAACACGTAAGGATATAAAAGAAACGCCCACTAATTCACAAAATAAACTTATATTTTATCTTTAACCATTGAATACACAACCTTTATACGTTAACTACAGCAATACTCTAAATATTATTATAAACAAGAATTAATTAAATTAGTTTACCCTTCAAAAATTGGTTAACGTTTTCTCTAGACAAAACAATAATATAAGAATTAGGCTTACGGACTCATGTGGAGTTTAAAGGCCTCAGAAATGTTATTGACTCACGACGCGTGCCGGATGTCCAGTTGTAGATGGGCGAAATTCCACGGTCGTTTTGGCGAGGTTAGCAGCTGGGGGGTCCACACGTTCTTCCGGGGGGAAAGCGTTCTTTAAGGACGAGAACCAAGACGGTGCTTTATGCAACACCTAGGCAGTCGTGGTCTCTCTGGCGAGAGTGAGTTGAACTTGTTTCTTAAATCAAGTTAACTTGGAGTGCGGTGTGATCACCGAGTAACGAGCTCGAGGAGGAGCTTTTCTCCTTCGTTACTTATTTCCTTATGGACAAGGACTGAACTCGGGGAGGGTCTTCTTCAAGGGCGAGGATAACGGAGGGGGATTTCTCTGGCGAGAATAATTTGAACTTGGTTCCTTACCAAGTTAACTTAGGAGTTCGGTGTGGCCACCGAATAACGGGCTCGAGGGGGGGCCTTTTCCTTCTTCTTTTCTTAATTCCTCAAGGACGAGGAATACCACTGGTGTTTAAGGTGCACCAGGATATGAGGAGTCTCTCTGGCGAGAGTAAGTTGAACTTACCAAAGTTAACTTATCGTTTGGTTTGATAACCAGGGACTTAGCTCGAGGATGAGCTTCTTCTTAGCCCCTTAAGGTAGGTAGCCCTGCCTCTCTTGCAGGGTACTTCTTGGTCTGGCGAGCCAAGTACACTACTTCTCCAGTCTCGGTAGCTCGGTTGTGGATCCGAGTACTTAGTCACCTAGAGACTGACGTATACTACCACCTTCTTCTTTTCTTAATTCCTCAAGGACGAGGAATACCCCTGGTGTTTAAGGTGCACCAGGATATTAGGAGTCTCTCTGGCGAGAGTAAGCTGAACTTACCAAAGTTAACTTATCGTTTGGTTTGATAACCAGGGACTTAGCTCGAGGATGAGCTTCTTCTTAGCCCCTTAAGGTAGGTAGCCCTGCCTCTCTTGCAGGGTACTTCTTGGTCTGGCGACCCAAGTAAACTACCTCTCTAGTCTCGGTAGTTCGGTTTGATCCGAAGACTTCGTCACCTAGAGACTGACGTATACTACCTCGATTTTCCTCAGATTTCCTCATTTATACCTCGTCACCCCACTGGGGGAGTGGTAAGAGGGGGGAGGGGCTTGAGGACGGCCCCAGGAGAGTTCTTTTTCCAAACGGTTTTTCATACGAAGTCAAACATCGGCTCCTCGTTAGCCTTCGAGATTGGGAGAAACACGTCTCTAATTTCTTATTTGACGTGAAACTGGATCTCACTCTCCTGGGGGAGATCTTACCTTTTTGACCTTTAGGGTCTTTCATGGCACTGGGTTGTGCCACGTTGTGGTTACGCTTTTGACTCGCCGATGCCTGGGGCGGATGTCCTTGCGGTAACCGCCTTGGGACTGCATCACGAGTGAACGGGGAAGGGGGGGGGAAGTGACCATTCCCTGACAGTTGGGATTAAAGTTCAAACTGGAAATGTTTATAAGGGGGAAAGCCCAGGCAGTATCAATCTCGTTAGGAGCTACCTTGAGCAATGGAGCCGGGATGGCTTGACAATACTTCAGGTACTAGGTGTATCTGCTAATTGGGATAATTCCTGCCTCAGTAGCACAATTATCTGCTAATTGGGATAATTCCTGGATCAGTAGCAAAGTTATTTATTCATTTGGTAGCATTGATGGATCAGTATTATAATTATTTCCTCCTAGGATCATTCCTGGATAAAAGAGAAAAATTATTTATTTATTAGGACCATTGGTGGTTTACTACTATAATTATTTGATCATTGATATCTCTGCTGGATCATTATCATAATTTTTAATTCTATGGAGCATTGCTGGATAGGGAGCATAAATATTTACTCATTGGAATCACGGCTGGATCAATAACAATTATATACTTACTGGGATCACAACTTGATCAATAACAATTATATACTCATTGGGATTACAGCTGGATCAACAACAATTATTTACTCATTGGGATCATTTCTTATAGGGATCACTGTTGAATAGGGATTGCTATTGAGGGATTATTTATGTCATTGTCTGGGCAACATCTCATTGACGGATCCGTGTTTTTGTTGTTTCGCCACGTTTGTCGTTACTGGATCAGTGGAGACATGAAGAATCAGCGGTATTATTTCTAAATCGTTGATCAGTTTTGTTGGATCTCTGCTGACAATGCCTAATCACTACTCTCACTTGCCGATCAAATTCGGAGTTTCCTTTAGTGAGTTATTGTTGACAATGAAGGATCAGCCCTGTCTTGATGGATCAATAGTATTATTGATGCGTGTTTTTCTCTCTGCCGTTTAATCGTTTCTGGATGCGTGATCCTATTCTGTGGATATCTGCTGTCATTGCTGGATCAGTAAACGGTGATTGTGTTCTTCACCCAGAAACTCAATTATTTAGATTGAAATGTGCGAATGGGAGAATATTTATTGTGTTATAGTTATTTTTACTCTAATTGCATTAATTTATGGTCCAAAGATTGATTGAAATCAAATTGAAAATCTATGGAATAATACTGTAATCCGAATTGCCGAACCGTCGCTAGTAATGCGTCGATTTCAGGTCTGGTCACTAGTTAAGTATCATGGTTCCAAGTCTTGTATAGGATACATTGTATGTTCCCTTCAAAGAGAATATACAGTTTATAGCGTCATATATTTAGTGTTTAGAGGAAAACAATAATAATAGATTGTTATATCAACTGTCAATATAATGTAAATTAGGAATATAAGTAATTAATATGATGTGATTTGTTTGTATATCATTTTTTATTAACTACAACAGTTGTGGTCAATGCTCGTTGAGCAATAACCTCTAAGCCTCTAAAAGGTCCTTATTGTAACAAGGTCCGGCTTAGCCGACTCGTTTAAAAAAAATGTGAGCGTCAGGCATAACGTGAAAACTATAGTGTGCTGAGATGTGGGAGATAGCGTGCCTTCCATGCTCCAAAGCCCCGATATCTGTAGAAGAATCTGCGACTATATTTACAGATCTTCTCCCCCTTGCCAGCCCTCTCAGACCACCCCCCCCCATCCCGTCCTTCTGGTCTACAGCCGCCTTCGCTCTATCAACCTCCAGTCCTTCTAGTCACCCGTCGTCTGCCCTTTCCATCTCCGCCAACCAACGCACTCTCCCCTCGACGCCACATCTCCTAGACCGAATCCCCTGACACCCATCTGCTATCCCTCTTCTCCCAGGTTCGATTCCTTGTGAGAGAAACCAGCCTGCAATGACTAACCTTTAATGTGGTCTTCGCGGCCATTTTAGGGTATTTGTGACGTCGGTCTATATCAGCGGCAAATGAGGCCCTTAGCGGCAAGTCAATTTCTGGTCTCTGGAAACAGAGGAGTTTGCGTTCGTTTCGCCCTTGCGACCTCTCAGAAGAATTCCAACTTCTCCAAGGATGACTGCTGTGGAATCGTGTAGAGGTTTAAAGCTTGATTACCCTCCAGGTTAATATCCCATTTTCGCTGGATAGTCCAGAATCGATGATTTTCTCGTTCCCTTGCCACCTTTACCTTTCATTTACGACTCGCGAACTGATGACTCGCTTCGAAGTTTTCCCTACTATATTTTTTCCTCTCTTTATTACTTAACTTTATCCTGTTTGTATATTTCATTCGGATTTGTAACCGTTGTATATTATAAATTGCTATACTCATTTTAGGGTAATAAAAGGAAGTTTCACTGGTTCATATTATCTTTGAACTATTGAGACACTATTATTTAATTTCCTTTTATCCTTCAAATGCCTATTTTTATCCTCCCATAAATATTGGGAATTAATTTCAAATTTGGCTTCCTATTCTCAAAATCCTCCCTTCTCATTGATTTTGATTCATTGTATATTTTGTATAATTAGATCGGTGTATAATTCATTGCGGTGCAATTCGGGAATTGGGGATAGTAATATCATTTATTGGCCAAATCTCTTTGATTCTCTTCAAAATAATTTAATGGACTTTGATTGGAAGTTTTTAGTCGTTTAACGCAACTCTATGAGTTAATATGTCGATCCAAAGGTCGGTCGATCGGATGGTAATCATTTTACTTTTTAATGTTTTTTGGGGCAATAACATCGTAACTATTCGGCCGATTCTAACGAAATTTAAAACACTTACGCTGTTTTACATTCTATTTTGAAAAATATAACTGTCAAGGTACTCCCAAGGTTAGCCAAATAATTATTTGGCAATAACATCATAACTATTGGGCCGATTCTAAGGAAATTTGAAACCCTTATGTTATTTTGCATTCTATTTTCAATAATATAGCTGCCAAGGTCCTCCTAAGGTTAGTCCGAAAATTATTGAAAGTTTTGTAGGTCGTGGTCATATGGCCATAAGGTTATATGTCAGAATAGTTGAGAGCACGTGAATTAGGTCTGTTGACCTTGCTCTTTCTATGGACAAAACCTACACTTCGCATTGCTTTCATTAATTGTATATTTTAAGTCTAATTGTGGATATATTTTAAGTTGCTCTGTGTTTTTGTGGACTGGGAAAGAAGGTTTGGATGCTAGTTCCGACGTCCTATATAAATCTCTTCTTTTTTTTCTCATTCTATGAAAAATAATTGTAACTAAATTGTAAATTTATCTTCCTATTTTGAAAATCCAAAATTTCGACTATTTTACCTTTGTTAGTTTTTTTTTATTATTTATTGTAAAAGTTTGCTTTGTTATAAATTTTGCTTTGATCAATTTTGTTGAAATTTCCTCCTTGAGCAAAATTCTCTTTCTTTCAATTTTGTCACTCTTTTGGAGTTTATTCGTTTGCAAATATTTTTTTCCATATCAAAAATGTTCTCTTCTGATGAGTCTTTTCTTATTTCATTTTTTATAGTATTTTGAAAGGGAGTCGATTTCCTTTTGGTCTGCAATCATGTTTTTTTTATGTAAATTTCCTTTGAGGTATGTTCTTCATCAGTGGCGTGCGGTGACTTTTGAAGATGAGGAAGCAATTGAAGTTTTCCCCCCAAAAAATAAAAATATGTTAATTCAAGTAAATATGTTGTTCATTAAAAATAACAATAAAATTGTAAGATACTCACTTTATTTAAGTGTTAATTTTTTTAAATGTTATTTTTAAAAAAAATTGTATTTACATGTTAATACAGCTTATGTAGGTAGGCACAACCAGCTAGTCAAGATGTTCTATCATATTGGCCTACATTTAATTTGCGAGTGCAACACTTTTGGATGACAGTGCTAGTGTTGGCGTAGGCCTACCTGTTTTAATAATAGTTTCTTTTTCATTATAAGTCATCGCACTGAACTTCCTCTTTAATATTTTTCCGAAAATGCAATCGCATTTCCTCATAACTTCAATTGCATCCATTTTGTTTAAAAGGAAGTTATCACTTTAAAAAATGAATAAACAATAAACCACACTTATCTAAGCACTGCCTCGCAGCTACTGATATCAAAGATACGAGGGGTGACTCTGATAGAGCTTCCAGAATCCCGGAAATACTAACACAATGCTTCAGATACAAGAGCGTAACCATACAGAGTTCATGCTATGTAGCTGCTTTCGTTCTCAGAACCCGTATTTAAATATAACCTCAAAATTATTTAAGCTTCAGAGCATAATAATAGTTACGTCATTTTTTCTTAGACAATTTTTGTTGCTTTTTCATAGATTCTGGCAACTCGGCAGAGTTGCCAGATGCAAGCTGATGACTGCAGATCCAAATTTGCCTCCTTTTCCGTATACAAATACGTTATTCTTTTCTTAATTCTAATACGGCGTTGAAATACCTACATAAAAATCTTAAAATTCTAATGACTGTATATTATTGCTAAAAAAAGCAAAATATCTTTTAAACTATTTATTCCAGAACACCAAAGAGTAAAACTATTATTTAAATTAAGAGAGGAAAAAAAAAGAGTAGAAATCTCGACGAAAAGGATGCATTTCTTCAATTGCAGTCGGGCTCATCAGGGTCTAACGCCAATTCAATTGAAAGGGAACTCTACCGTATGGCGTATACAAGTATAGGCCCGCATAAATGTGAGAATGAAATTGATTCTGCTGTCATATTAATTGTTGGGGTAATTTATTTTTCTTTTCTTCTTAAATGGGGTAGCATTGCTTCCCTTGCTTCCATTGACTCTACGCCACTGTTCCTCCCTGGCATACAGAATTTTCTTCGTTTCCATTTCTATTGCAACTACTTCCCAATTACCTCTTCCTTGCCATTTCTTACTTTTAAACATTTTTGCCCATAGTGTTTTCGCCTTCGGTTATATAGTTTACCACGAGATTTTTTCCTTATATAAAATTATTCCACATGGGAGTTTTTTCGCGGACTTCGTTAGCATAGGTTCAACTGCTTATTAAAAGATACAACTACTTAGCTTGCCATCCTCTTTGTTCATTTATCACTGGCTCATCTAGTTTTTTTAATTTTATTCTGCACCACCTTTTCTTTCAACTTGCCTCCTTTATCACCTGTTTCTTTTTTATAAATTCCCAGGTACTGCGTTTTCTTCTACCCAACTTAATTCTTGTTTATTTGCCTTTCAAAATTTATATTATCATGGAGATTTACTTTCATCTTTGCCTACAAGATTGCGTTGTCTTCTTTCTTTATTATTATATTTGAGTTATCTTTATCTTTCTCTCCTCGAAACATTCTCTTTGAGTGATTATTTCTCTTTGCCTCCATTACTACACATTTACCTTCTTTATAAAGCTATGCTCGTTAATTTTACTTTTATTTATTCCTTTTTACAAAACAATTATCTCATTTTCAAAATTATCCACTTCTTATTTTCTTTTATATTTAATTCATTGCCCAGAAATTTAGCTCCGTTTCAAAATAAGCTTATTTCAGTTCACCTTACTTTTTGCCTCCTCTACTGCACAGATATCTCCTTTTAAAAACTGACCTCTTTGAGTCGTTAATTCTCTTTGCCTCCTTTACCACGTATTTATCTTCTCTATAAAGCTATTCTTATTTTACATTTTCCCATCCATTTGCCACAATTTTTTTTTTCATTTCAAAATAATTCTCTTTAATTTTTCCTTCTCTTGACACCTTTGCCCTAAGGTTATCTTGGCCTTATTTACTACACATTTGTCTTATTTTTGAAATGATTTTTTTAAAGTTTTACTTCCGAGTTAACTATTTAATTATCACTTTAACTTTCACTCATTCAGCACGTATTTATTTTATTTTCAAACGATCCCTTTTTAAGGTTCCTCTTTTGCTACACATTTGCCTTCCATTTCAAAATCACCCTCTGGATCCCCTTTAATTAATCCCTGTCTCCTACGTGTCCCCTCGACAACTTCCTTCTGTTCGCCTCGTTAACACCCGTTTTGAAATCACCTCTTTCGCTCCATCTCCCTTTTTTAGGTCCGGTTGGCAACAATTTTCTGC
This sequence comes from Ceratothoa steindachneri, assembly GCA_963969495.1. Taxonomy (NCBI): domain Eukaryota; kingdom Metazoa; phylum Arthropoda; class Malacostraca; order Isopoda; family Cymothoidae; genus Ceratothoa; species Ceratothoa steindachneri. The sequence goes on along the minus strand of CAXAKS010000005.1, from coordinate 206,231 downwards.
AATGGTTCCCCTGCGTCTCAACATAATCCACCCCATTTAGTGGACCTTCCACTTGGTAAAGGCCATTTGGATCTCGCTGGCTCGTTAAATCTTTATTATTTTTCTATTTAATGGATGCCTCGTTCGCGAATTCGAGCGCGTTCTTCGTCAAATAACTAAATGTCTTTATTTGTGAAGGAAAAGTTGTGGATGTCTTAGCAACACGCTTTTACTCTTGAAATCTTTCACTGTACATAACAACACCCTTGGGGCTTTTATAGGAAGATATCTCTACCCCACTTCCGCAGGGCTTTAATCTGCCTTTAACTTGGGATAATCTGATCAGAGTCTTCCGGTTGGCAGCCGGGAAGGAGAATAATTTGTAAGAGAGAAATAGAAGATAATGATATATAGCGAGGGGAAGAAGAGCCCTACATCATTTGCTCTCTTTCTTATACTCCACCCCTTTCACCCTAGTTTCTAAGGTTTTATAATTCGCCTCTTATATATTTATACCCCTTTCCTCGCTTTCCCCTACTCACTACTCCACAGGCATTCCACGCATTCTTTTCTGGACGCTTTCGACTTAATTACAATCAAAGAAGTGTTCAGAATGGCGAATTCTCTATTTGAAATTGCTCTTCCTCTTTCGTTAAGCTATGAATTAAGCTCCCTTTCTCTTCCTTTAAATGACTAGTTTGGACGATGCTTCATTTGATACGAACATTATATCAGTGGTTTCTAAGCCCGCGGGCCACATCCCAATTGGCAAAGGATATGAGTCCAGAGAAACTTGAATTAATTATTAAAATCATTATTTTCTAGGTTTTGTCACCATACACTGAGGTTCGGTTATATATCAGGGGTCTCTGGCTACTGCCAGCAGGCCACATCCGAACAGTCAAAGCCTTTAGCAACTTGAAATACATTTTAAAATAATTATTTTCTAGGTTTTATCAACCAAACAATGAGGTTTGGCTTCTTGGCCCCCGGGCCACATCCAGTCAACAAGATTTTATATATCAGGGGTCTCTACACTACTGCCAGTGGGCCACATCCAAACGGAAACAGTCCTGACCATATTGAAATATATATTAAGATAGTTCTTTTCTAAGTTTTTGCAACCCCACACTCAGGCTTCACTTCAGTGAGAATGGATGATTTCGAGCCAAATAAGAAATAAAATCCATATATTCAGCGGGATATAAAAAAAAGGCATTGAAAAGAGAAGGATAAGAAATATATTAAAGTGTCAATAGACAAAAACTTGGCTCAACTACCCTAAAATGGGCATGACAATTTATAATATACATATAAGCGTTTTAAATGCAAATGAAATAGAAATTTAAAGATGAAGTTTTGAATAAAATTGAGAATAAAAAGTCAGAGCGAAACATCAAATTGGGAGTCGTAAACCATCAATTCTGGACTATCAAGCGAAAAGGGGTATTAAACTGGAGGGTATTCAAGTTTTCAGTCTTTCTACCATTCCAGTCAATAAGATTTTATCTACCACAAAAAAAAGATGAAGTTTAAATAAAAAAATACAAATATTCTTTCGTTTTTTTCACGAACCATACACAAGAATGTCCGTTTTTTAATTACCATTGCGCAATTATCTGTGTCAAGAAACTTTGCAACTAATTTTTATAATCAGTTCAAGGTTTTGGTATACTTGAAAACTCTAAAACCACGCAACTTCTATCTTTTCATAATGGTTTTTTTTTCTCATCTTAGTAATTCTATCTCTTCCACTGTTGCTATGAAATTTTCACGTCCCTAATTTTTTTCTCTTCCACTACATGTCATTGCTTCCCTTTAATACTTATGATTCTATCCAGCGAGGTATTTACAATTTCTTTTTTAAAAACTTTAGAACTAGGTCTCCTTTTTTATCCAAATAATGATACGCGCCACACTGGCAAATTAAAAAAACAAAGAAAGTCATAAAATAAGAAACTTGAAATCGTAAATGTTTATATTTGGAAGTAGATCCTTCGCCGCTCTCTAGAAAGTTATGGGCCAAACTTTCTGACTTGGAGAGATTAGTTGGCTGTAAGGAGGTGCGAAGTTATCACTCCAAAGATAAAGATTACGATTGCCAGATGCTCGAATAATGAGATTTGTTCTTATATATATATATATATATATATATGAAATGAAAAACTCACAAAGTATCACGTCAGGGTGGCAAATGAATGCAATATCCCGCAGGAAAAAATGAAAAGGTGTTTCCAAGTACTTTCGAACTTTACTAAGTTCCTTATCAAGGATAACTACAAGAAATAGTATTATATTAGAGGTATATCTACGAAAGAAAAGTATGAAAGACCGACTCAAAAACAAGAAATCACTAATCAGGAAGAGGGAAGGGGGAAGGTAAAGAAACACTTAGTTTGACCTTACTACCTGCTTCTTGTAATCCTTAATGTGTTTCTTTTCCTTTCCCCTTCCGTCTTCCTCATTAGTGATTTCTTGTTTTTGAGTCGGTCTTTCATACTTTTCTTTCGTATATTTACCTCTAATATAATACTATTTCTTGTAGTTATCCTTGATAAGGAACTTAGTAAAGTTCGAAAGTACTTGGAAACACCTTTTCATTTTTTCCTGCGGGATATTGCATTCATATATATATATATATATATATATATATATATATATATATATATATAATAAATAAGACCCACAAGGAAAATGGAAAAATTGAGGTTTTTTAGAATAAAGACGAAAGCGCTCGATATCGTTTTTCCATTTTCCTTGTGGGTGTTATTTATTATAATTTTGACTCACGTGCAATTTGTGAGTTTCTTTTCATATATATATATATATATATATATATATATATATATATATATATATATTGGTAAGGGTAATAGTAAGAATTCCTTAATCCGATACAAAAGTCTCCTGGAGTTCCTCAACCCTCTTCAGGAGATGCTTAGGTGGCAAAGGAACAAGCAATCCTGAAAAAAGGTTGAGGAACCTTAGGAGACTTTTCTAGTGGATTAAGGAATTATTACCCTTGCCTAACCGCATATAATATATATATATATATATATATTTAGAAATTTGGACATCCTTCGGAAACCTCAATTTTAGTATGCAAATCTAAGCCAAAACCAATATTCGGAAAATGTATAATTGAGAACATTTCGAACATTATCTATGTTCATCTTCAGCCTAAAATGGAGCAAAACAATAGGATTATATAACAAGCAAGCTTAGAATGCATAAGGAAATATATATGTATTAATGAATGACAATAAATTTAAAGTTTAGTAAATTTTAGAGAACACAATGAATAAATTACAAAGAGAACAATGCAAAAATTACAAAGAAAACACCTTAAGAATGATAAAAAAAAACAAAGAAAAAAATCATAAAAATAAAAATAAATAAACACTTACCAACGTGAGAGAAGGACAGAAACCGAATGAATTAAAAGGTGGAAAGTTTAAACAGAGATAAACATGGGAGTAGTTTAAAATAACTGAAATCATGGGCAACCAACTAATAGAATAATTTAACTATCGGGTCACTGAGTTGATTGTTAATACAGTTTAACTAAAAATTAATTAGAAATCAAACTCTAATTAACAATATTTAAATTAAGAAATGTAAAGTGGTGTGGAAGACTGACTAGAATTTAATTCTGGATTTAACATTTGGATAAATATTTATTCCAAAATGTTGAGATCGACGGATTTATCCGCAGAACCCCAAACCTTGAAATTTGAAGGGGACAATGACGAGGTGCAAGAATCCAAATGATTTATGAGAATTCTGGATTGGCAATGGGTATGCCTGTATAGTGAGAAACCCACTTATGCTTGCAGATCCTCAGCTTCAATTATAGTGTATTTTACCTCCGTAGCGAGTTTGGCAACTCTCACACATAAATAGATAAGCAAGCGAGGACCTGAGTAGCAGGAGTAGTCTCTCCTTATGAGACAAGTAGGTTTTAAGAGAGACGCATTAACATTTGATTTGCGGATAAACTTTAGATAATAATTGTTGTAAGTCTAAGCTGAGTTTGTAAGTAAGTGAGTCTATGTAGGGTATTTTGACATACATCCTGTGTTTTGGTACATCAAATTTCATGACAGGAATAATATATATTTTAGTTAGGAAACTTATAATTAATTCTATTCACTAGTCACATTTCTTATTTAGAAAGACTGTAAATTCACAATAGTTATAAATTTAAGCTGAAACATAATAAATATTGGTTAAATTCTGATTTTAGAAAACCTACCATTTTATTAATTACTCTCCATTTAGTAAAAGACTAAATAATACAACCATATTGTCAAAATATACATACATACATGTACAAAATACACATTTCTACCATACATATTTATGAATATGATAAATTCGAAAGTTTGATTAAATATGTCAAATATAAAAAATAGGGAGTGCGTTTATACTTTTGGCTAAAGGTATATATATATATATATATATATATATATATATATATATATATATATATATATATATATATAAATATAAATAGCAGCAATCTAATCTTGAGACAGTGAGCGCAAGTGCGGCGCGTTCTCTTTTAACAAGAAGTAACTATCCGTTGTGTTGAAATGGGCTGAAAGTGAAAGGATCCAACTATAAAGGAAAAACAGCTCAGTGTGTTTCCGGAATTAAAAGGAATTAAAGTATAATGGAAGTGAAAATGGAAGTCAGTAAGAAATTTGGAAAACGGAATGAAAATAATGGAGGTCTCTATAGCTATGAACTTAGCAGAATTTACAGTAAACACAATGAAGAAAAACGAACAGAAAATAAGGGAATGTTTTATATATGTATCATCCGACATTGCTGCAGTGATATCACGTCCTCTGGATTCAGTGAGCCACATTCCCGAAACGCACTTGTACACCTGAATCACAGACCAAAGAAGAAGAGGCGCACCGCTTAGCCTTTGTTTGATACAAAGTAGAGCAATGTCGCTCTACAAAGGAATAAAAAAATGAAACAAAGAATGGCGGAAACAGGCACAGGTCTTAATTTTTCAGTAAACAGAGGCCTGTTTGATAGTTTCACACAACCGTTCAATTTAAAATGTGCATCGCCATGGCTAGCGGCAAGTGCCAATATTGACGCTGTAGCAACATATTTGATTAAATTAAGCAATATCTGAAAGATGTTATTCTCCGAAATTAGTCATCTTACCAATTAAGAACGTTTTCAAATTGCTCATGACCCTCTTATTGGTGACGCCCATGATTTTGAGAGTTTAGATAAAGAGAGAATTGAAATAAGTGTCCAAACGATTTGAAAAAATAGGGAAACGTAAAGAAAAAATCTCTGAAATAGATTATTAAGATTGAAGCAGCCCATTTTCTTTATCCATAGATGGCCTTAGGATCTTTTATAATATGACAATGCCTGAAGCAATAAAAATTAAAAAATTGTATATGTATATGTTACTAATTAAATATTTAAATATGTATATTTTCGAAACATTATTTTTTTATATAATTCTTTTCTCTGTATTTTATTTGGGTACTATAAAGTATTTGTAACTTATACTGTATTGACTTGGAAAGAATTTTGTCGCACTCAACATCTTAGTCTGAAAGATTGTTCTAATATATCTTAAAGAAACTTAAATCTATTTTATTCATTCATCAAAATATTTTCACAAATTTAGTTTCCCGTGAAACTTTCATAGAAAATCAATTGCACCCTTGTTCTGGGCACAGTTAAGGGTTCAAGAGACTTTTCAAGGGGATAAAGAATTACCCCCTAAAAAACAAACAACCCCCCCCAAACTCTAAGAAAATAATGCAAAAAATAAATAAAGACTTGTTAACTTGAGAAAAGGACAGAAACCGAATGATTTAAAAGGTGGAAAATTGAAACAGAGATAAACATGGTATTATGTAGTTAAAATTTAATATGTTTTTTATTTTAGGGAAATGGAGTGTTTAGGGTATATTTAGTAATAAATAAACTACATAGGACATTTACCAATAAAATAAAATAATTATTTTGGGGGCTATATTGTGGTATATCAAATAGTACGGACGAAACATTTTGAAACGGTTTTGTTTAAAAGCAGGGTGCCAAATATTTAATTTTTCTAGCTTAAATATCTTTATATATTTATTTAATTTTTAATCATCCTTATCGCAAAAAATATTCCCATTTTAATCTGGCTATTTTTTAAATAATTAGCCCTATAATTAATTTTATAACCGAGCCTACCTTTTAAGAAAAATATTATTACTTGGCAACAAAGCACAGCAAAGCCTAGTGGTAGTCATTCAAACTATTCGAGGATTTATGGAACAGATCAATAATTATATAGTTCACTTATCTCTGCCTAAAATATTTTGGAAAATTAATTTGGCAATACTAATTTCTATACTGTATATATATATATATATATATATATATATATATATATATATATATATATATATATATATATATATATATATATATATATGTAAAAGCCTGACATCCTTTCTTTGAGAGAACGAAAGCTGTCGGGCTTTTACAACTGTATCTCCTCCGTCCTTACAGGCACGGTTTCATTTGAGCGGTGGTCTTTGGAGGTGCGAACGAAAAAGTTAAATTGATGAAATGCGCTGCTATGGCTTGCGTGTCCCGTTAGCTCATTCGGTAGAGAACTGGTCTTGATAACAAGAGGTCTGAGCTTCGAGTACTTGTCGGCCATGGTTTTTTCTCTTTGATTTTTCTCGAGGTCACCTTAACTAGGATCTCCTCTCTCTTTTTTCTGTGTTTTACTTCTCCATATATATATATATATATATATATATATATATATATATATATATATATATATATATATATATATATATATATATATATATATATATATATATATATATATATATATATATATGTATATATATATATATATATATATATATATATATATATATATATATATATATATATGTTATATATATATATATATATATATATATATATATATATATATATATATATATATATATATATATATATATATATATATATACCAATTTTTGAAAATACTGGCGAAAATTAGCCAGAATATTCTTTAAAATTGGCCTCTGCTAATGTTGGAGTTTCATTTGATAGAAAAACGGATAAAGAAGAAGTTACACGTCCATAACTAGATCGAGCTAATTAAAAATGCAACGAGAGCCAGAAAACAACATAACTCTCTCCTACACACTTTCCGTTTCTCTTCAACTTGACCTTAAAAAAGGCTTCTATCTCAAATCATTCCTCCTCCCCCTCCTTTACTTCGTTCGATCTTCCCTAGGAGTGGATTTTTTTTTAGATTGACCCATGTTCTTCGTCCACTCGCCGGTCCCGGGATCCTCTTTGTGGATATTATGATCCTTATTCTACCTACCTACCTACATACATAGATGCATACCCACATACCTGCCCAACTCCCTACCTACCCACATATCTATCCAACTCCCTACCTACCCACCTACCCATTTTTATTCTCGACTCGCAGGACCCAGGATCCTCCTAAAGTATCCTTACGATCTAGGGACAGATTACAAAATACCTCGAAGTGTCAGACGGGTTCATTCTTTCACTCTTCTCCTGGAGGTGGGTCGCAAGATCTTGCGTCGGAGGGAGGCGAGCCTCCGCCCACCGCCGAACCTCCTTTCTTCTTCTGTTTCATATTTTTTGTTTTTTCTTGGGTTTTTGAGGATTTGGTTTGTTTTTCTTTCTTTGGTTAGGTCTCTGTGAATTTCAAAGTAGTCTAGTACCTGGATAAAACTTTAATCGCGGTGACTTATGCCCCTTTCGAGGTGGCTAGAGGGGCGCTGTTAAAAAAAAAGAAAATAAAGAACTCTCTTCCACAGCACACCAGCTTTTCAAAAGATTTTTTGACTCTAACTCCCCTGATAAATGAGGAATACCATCGGTTGCAGTCTACCATACACGTGGGCTATTGGTAGCATAAATATATTACACGAATATTTAGGCGGGAATTGTAATTTATAAGGTTACGTTCTCTATTTTTGGACGCATCCTTTTTTGTCCAAAACGCATTATTTTACTCATAACCTTTTATATACGGTGTATCGTCAATGAAGAATAGTATCAGAGGCAAATTTCAAAGAATATTCTGTTCAAATTGCATGGAAATTAGAGTATTTCTCCAAGAGTATATCAGAAGGAGCTCTTTTGATCCTTCCCTGCTGGGTAAAGAACTGTCCAATATGCTACCAACCATCACGGGAAATTAGGTCAGGTGTGAAGAACAACTTGGGTCACCTGAATTGCTGTTCCAATTTTCGCCCAATGATGATTCCCTCAAATTTGCTGAAAGTATTTGAATATTATATTTTACCTGAATTAAATAATAAATAACCACATTAGAATCAGTAGCAACAGGTTTGGCTTTAGAAAACATACCTCTACTTGTACAACAATTATGGCTTTGAAAGAGGTTATCTATCGCTATAAGTCGAATGGTTCCAAAATATACGCCTGTTTTTTTAGATCTAAGTAAAGCTTTAGACCGCTTTAAATATTGGCTGCTGTTTGAGAAATTAGTAAAAAACAAAGTTCCTCCGTACCTAATTAATAGCATTAGGAATATGCTGATGAATCAGTTAATTTGCGTTTCCTTTGACAAAAGCAAATCCTTACCCTGAAAAGTTGAAAATGGAATGAGACAGGGGGGGGGGGGGGATAATCTCCCCTCTCCTATTCAATCTGTACATCAATAGTGTGCTAGAAATAGTCAGATCTTCGTGTCTTGGCATTCGCATGGGGGTCTACCATTACAACGTCATTGCATATATTGATGATATTGTCCTGCTTGTTCCTTCTTCTCAAGTTCTTCAAGCTCTAATAGATATGCGAGTAGCTATGCTATCGCAGGAGGAAAATGGCATGAACATTAACAAAGATAGTCCTCATGCATAGTGTTCTAGTATAATATTAGGAAATCCATAAAACGCGTTAATCTTGCTGCTATCAACTTTAGGATAAAGATGATAGACCAATTTAAGTATCTTGGAGTAAATCTCTCGTTCTATCTTGGAAACAATGCAGATATCCTGAGGAGAGAAAAGCTCTTCTTCTCACAATTCCACTGTCTTAGGCACAAATTTGGAAAAGTCAATGAAAACATATTGATTCACCTTTTAAGAAACTTCCTGTCTCTCGTTCGATGAGTCCTGTTTATGAAGTGATCTTGGAGGTTACTCTGGGAGTTTCAGAGCCTTGTCTTCTCACCTTCATAATACTCTGAAACGCCTTCTCAACTATTCGACAAGAAAATGTACCCATTACGTATGCTCTCAGCGAAATTTCCTAACATTTCGCCGTGTTTTAAATAAAATCATATTAAACTTTGCCTTCAAAATTTATAGTTCCCTGAGCCCTTGCATAATACCCATCAAGAACTAGCTACGAAGTCCCTCCAGGACACAGGATGACGAAAGAAAAATGTATGAGAAATACTATAACATTGAAGACCTTTTTGAAAATGATAAGGATGTGATTTACGCCAGAATCCATTTCGTTTAGGCGAGGGAGGATACCCTTCCATAAATGTGAATTCTCTAGACATTTTTTTTTGTTTCATTCTTGTTATTTTCTAAGTTTTATTTGTATGTCTATTGAGTTTGCTGATTACTTTTTTGTATATTTATTATAATGTTATGAAATAACCACATATAAACACCGTTCAAGCAAAGAAGGAGAAACTGGGTCAATTTAAGTGATAAATTTGTTTCTAACAAATGAAAGCTGAAAAACTAATAGCGTTTTTATTTTCGTGTAGAACTCTAAAATTGTATAATCTTTTTCAATACTATGTAATTCACTTTAGGAAATAAAAATCATCTGTCTACCTACCTACCTATCTATCTATCTATTTCAGATATATCGATATTTGTTAAATTATCATCCCGGATTCCGGCCCCTATAAATCACTATTGGCCCCCGACCCGACTCACCTTTCTGCTTTATGAATCCCTCCATCTCCTCAACGGTAGGGGGGCAATCGTATTGATATGGTCGATCCGGCTGGTGGGAGGAGGTGGGGGAATGCTCTTTTTTCGTAGTCCAAGATGTTGAACCTGGGCGGGGCTGGAGAGTCGGGGGGATTCACCAGGCTCTCCTCGTCTCCACTCTCGCAGGTACTCCATCATCGTGAAGCTCCCTTCTGTGCATATTTGAACTGAATGTGTGTTTATTGCATACCTCGACGCCCCTCCCCCCCCCCACACCTCCTACCCCCGTTAGCAGGGTCGGTGACTGCCGCGATCTACCTTAGGAAATTTGAGGCAAATCCCTTTTAGTGTCGAACCCGTTTCCCCGATTTGCCTTTGGATGTTTAGTAAAAAGTGTTGGAGCAGGGAAGCGGGGGGCTATAAAAAGCTTTAGAGGTGGGAATGGGAGGGTGGGACTCTAAGGGGTCCTTGACCCCCTGACATTGTGGAATGAAAAGTTTGTTTATATCTACAATGACGAGACGCGGCTCAGTACCATGCATGGTCTTATTTGGTACGCTTGGCACTGTGCCACTGTACCGCGAGGATTTGGGGGAGGGAGGGGAACAAGAAATGTTGCAAGGAGAAATCTGTGAGAAAAGTGAAGATGGAGGAAGTCAAGATGGGTGGAATATAGAGAGACTCAGATCCCCATGCGGCACTGGGGTTAGGAGGGCACGCGAGAGCTGGCGTTGAGGCAGAGAAGCCACGGAATCGTCCAGATGTCAGCTGTACCACGGTTGTCCCTACTACACCTGATACCCCTTTTACGGGTGGAAGCAAACGGAGGGGGGTTATTATCCATAGGCTGAAAAATAGGAGTGAATTTCCGCAGTGGGGTTATAGGTGGGAGGATAAGGGGGGGGATGTGAGTACGTGAGGGGAATATTTTGTCTATCTCTAGTTCTGTGTCTGTCTATCTTCATGCATGTTTCTATTTCTGCATATACATTTCTCTTAGGGGGTTCTATGTTTCTAGAAGGAGCGGTGGGGGGGGGGGAGGTAGAGTGGCGATAGCATTGGTTAGAAATTGGTAGTGCTCCTTAGAACGCCCTTTATTTGGAATCTGGCCCCAACTTACTAAAAGGCAAAAAGAAGCCTCTGTTATTCAACCAAGGAATTCTGTTTATCCTTTTGAGGTATGACACAGATCGAGAGAGAGTATATTCAAGCCCCCATTTAGGCTCAACCCTTGATAGGTGGGGCGCAGAAATCGATTTAAAAATATGCAGATACAAGTTCGTAGTTCAAAAACCCCAGGCACTTATAATTATGAACAACGGAACGAGATAAAAGCTGTAATTAAAAGACCCCCCCCCTCCAACAAACTCCGAGCATTAAAAGCCTCGAATGGTAGATTGTTGGGTGTCATCGGAGAACGCATTCCGACCGCGCCAAGCCGTTACCATGGTTTCGCCCTCACAACGCAAAATGTTATTGTCTAATCGACGGAGAGAAACGAAATTTAAAACTTTCTCTAATAATACCCACGAATTCAAATGCTTATGTTATGAGCTGCCATAAAACTAGCTATTTTTATTTATATTTTCGAGTTATAAAGCGTTATTTCCCTAATTCACGACCTCTCAGAAAGAATACGCAGGGGTTCGGGGGTAGGAATGGGTGCTAAGGAGAGGAGGGAATGGCAACGATTGTGTGCGGGGTTTCTTATTCCAAGTGGGTGATGAGAGACGACTAATGTATAAAACTGATCCCTTTTAATTGGGGAGAATTGCGATTGTGAAATGGGGGAGGGTGGCGCTAATTGAGATGCATTGTTCCGAAAAGCCAAGTAGCACGTTTCAACAGGGGAATTCTTAAAATATTATATATATATATATATATATATATATATATATATATATATATATATATATATATATATATATATATATATGTTGTAGAGATATAAGAGTTTAACAAAAATTGTTGTGAACTAGCGAGTGTATATATGTATCGAGGCCTCCCTCTTGGCGAGGAGAACTTAGGTAATAATAACAAAAGACATCTGGGTTTAGCTTTGCCTCTCCAATGTTCTCCGGTAACATAAGAGAACGGTCAAAATGGTAAATTTAGGAGACAGATTCTTGACCTGAGCTCAAAAGGCAGGCCCTTCGAGGCTGTACTTATAAACAATTTATTCAAAAGTGCAAACGGCCGATCTCGTATTACCCTCTCTCAGAGCTACAAGACGCCAAGCCCGGCTGAATTCATACCCACTTATGTCGACTCAGCAAGAGATCTATTTTTCCTAATTTCAAAAGGTGGGGAAACGAAAGAACTGACGCCCAAAAGGGTGACCACACTTGGGTCTCACCTTACGGGTCCCCCCCTCCACCTCTTCATTACCCCGCGGGAGTAATTCAAGTATAAAACAGGTTGACACGAAGAAAACCGGGTTTTTTGTTCGTTCCAACAGAAAAGACAAGAAAGTCACCGGTGGAGAGCAGATTTTTCGAGTTCGAGAAGAAAACAGTAAAATCATCGGTAGAAAGTTTTCTACAAGTTAAGGAGAAGTTGCAGTCCTTGGACAATACCAGATTGTGCCCAGGAAACTCGGCGCCGTTCGAGCCCCAAGATTATTGAGTTTCAATCTACACAGTTTGAGGACTCCAAATCTTACTCTATCTGAGTTGGACAGACACCAACTTGATAGAAAAAAGGAAGACAACGATTTCATCTCGTCCGGAAGAAAACGAGGTCAAGGTCACCACGACCGCCGAAACCAGAAGAATCATCCGTTTTGTTTTGAACCTTCATTCGCTCATTCGAATATCCGCGTGACGTCACTCGTCCACCTTTATTTCCGAATAACGCCATCTTGTGAGCAACGAACAAACTACTCGAGCTACACATCTAAGGGACAAAAGCCACGAAGATATTCTAACTGGAATCGGGTATTAATCTCCATTACTTTATGTAAGCAAAGAATAATCCTGTTGTTTATGTCCCCGTGCATTAAAAAATAGTTTATTGGGTGTCTAGTTAATGACAAAGGTATTAACTTAAATTGTTCGCCCGTAAAATTCTAGCTAGAATTGAGCCTCGAGAGCTCGTCAAGTAATCCCATTTTCTTTTTATACGTGTATTAGATCAGTATGTTTTAATGTTATTTAGTGAGAGGGTTTATGTTCATTAAAGTCTATTTTTTCAGTAAAAGCTCTGTTTTAATTATCTTCGAACGAGTTGAAGTGGAAATATTTGGTAAAGTCAAGAAAAAACTCCCCTTTTATTCATTCCCTAGATTAAAGATAAAGTATAGCACTCTTAGAGAACGATCCACAAACGATCACTGAAGCATGAACGTATTACGCCTCAATTTTATTTGGTTTATTAACCATAATAAAACAAATAAATATATCTAGAATCTCGGTTAACCCACGACATATGTAAATAAAACCACTGTGGGGGAGCGTAGTAGTTTATTATCTCCAGACCAGTTTCGGCATGGAGTTTGTCAGGCCAGCCTCAGTCGAACACTAAGAATACATGTCATCACATCGAGCGTACAATATATTTATATATAGTTTAAAGAGATCCAATTGGAGTTCCTACAATATATTTATATATAGTTTAAAGAGATCCAATTGGAGTTCCTAATCAAGGGGCGTGAATTTAAGTTCATTAAGGATATCTTTTAAGATTAGATCTTTTACGTAGGGGCTGCATTTAGATTGCCCATCCGAAAGGTTTAAGTTGGGGATTTCATCTATAAGGGTGGGTTCAATGACCTTTCTTTTACGAAAGCCCTTACATGGGTAGATTAGTTTGGCATGTGGGAAGTCTATCGGGTGATTAAATTTGTTGCTATGCATGAAAAGACTGAAGGCTTTGTTTACCCGTCTAATGTCCCCTCTGTGTTCGTATATTCTCTTATCCAATTTCTTAAACAACCCCAATAACCTACACCCTACCATAAAATTCAAATTTGAATGGAAAAATTATAATTGTTTACCTTTCCTCGATGTTAAAATTGTAAGAACAAATGACCGATCTACCTTCTCTGTATACCGCAAAACCACTAATTCAAATGCTTACATCCATTTTTACTCTTGTCATGATATAAAAATTAAAAAAGCCATCGTAATGTCTATGTTTTTGAGAGGTTTTAGAATCTGTGACCCATGTTTCCTGTCCGATGAAATTACTTTCATCACCTGTACATTTATAGAACTAAAATATCCCCTCCATATCATCAATGAATGCTTATCCAAGGCCAAGTCAAACTTCTATTGCCCTAAAAGTATGAACCCAGATCTGATATATATATATATATATATATATATATATATATATATATATATATATATATATATATATATATATATATATATATATATATATATATATATATATATATAATTAGGGAAAAGGCTATGTTGTATGCAGATTCTATTGAAGTCCACAGCTGTGGCAGCGTTATTAATTTTAACTTGTATTTTTTAATATTTCTTACAAGTTTTTAATGGGGTCTTCGAGGCGAGAAAAAAAATCCGCGAATGGCATTCTTTATTCATAGACGTCTTTCGACTGTGTTAGGTCATCTTCTGGAAATTAACAGAAATGGAATTATTGAATTTAAATTTGAATTGTTGTAAGAATAGGTGTGGATAGAGATGGTATTTCTACCTGAACACAAGTAGTACAAAAATTGGCCAATCATAGCACGGAAATTTTTTAAGGGGAAACTAAGCGCTACAAGAAACATAAAATTGGAAGACTCAGATTGTCGTTAAACTCGGAGACGCCAAGATGTGGGGAGTATGGTTTCCACGAATCGCCTTCAGTAGTGGTGGCAATCATCATTGAGATTGCCTTCATTAGTGGTGGCAATCATTTTTAGCTTGCCTTCAGTAGTGGTGGCAATCATTATTGAGCTTGCTTTCAGTAGTGGTGGCAATCATTATTGAGATTGACTTCAGTAGTGGTGAATTTGATCTTCTTGATATAAATTGATACATTTTTCCACCTCTTTCACATGAGTTGAATTCTTGCCATTTAGTTGATAACGTGTTTTATTTCTCCCTCAGCCGCGGTTGTAACTGTGATGGAGACTTTGGTTGGCAATACCGTGGCCCTCCCTTGCCAAGCCCTTGAACACCCTCACCGAGATACCCCAGTTCTCCTTCTTTTCTACAAAGCGCCATCGAACGTCCCCTTCTACAGGTAAGTCCTTATTCGGTCTCTCCCCCACCTATTAACCTCGGGGCGTGACTTCTCCCACTGCCAATGGTATTGGCATTAATTTAAGTGCCACAAGCGTCAGTCTCTAGAGGTACTAGAATCTTTTTCAAGTAGGTTCAGCTCTAGTATGGTTTGATTGAACATCTCAGTGTCTCCTCGATATCTCAGTACTGGTAAGCGACTTATTTATATTGGGATAAATTGAATTGTACGACGCTCTGCGAGGATTTATGACCCCGCCGAACGCTTATTCACTGAAAGATTACTTTTCAAGCACATATTGGTTAATGGTATTTTAACAGGAAAGACTCGTTCAGCGCTTTTTTAGAAAGCGATGTCTCATATAGCGCAGTTACATTATAAGGACTCGTATAACGCTTTCTATAAATGGATTGCCTTGCACAGTGCTCTTTTTTCCTAAGGTATATTACAGGTTGAAAATCCATATTTACCTAATTCAACCTTTTTATAACACTGTGTAACACAATTTTTTTCTTTGGGTAGCAATTGTTAGTTTCTGTTTGTTTGTGTCTAGAATTCATGAAAAAACAGTCATTTATTTCAAACTTTGCCTTCGTGTCCAGGAAGATGATATTTATATGAAATTTACCTATTCCCTCTGGAAGGAAGTGGCGAATTTGAACTTTCATTTGCATAAAGTAAAAACAAAACAAAAATAACATTTATTTATACTAGAATTACATAAGTGAGACACCCGGTAAAAGCACTCGCCATGCTCCTCAGACTAGGCTACAATGTTCTCCTTAAATTTATCAGGAAGAGCGTCAAGAATATGGACTTTCAGGGACATCCTGCAACCCATCTTGCCAAAGTTTCTCTCCAGGTTCTCAACAAGCTTTACATAGTTTTCGCTTTTGTGATTACCTAGGAAGCCCAGAACCACCGCGGTAAAGCTGTCCCACGCTGCTTTTACCGTCCTAGTGAACTTCTCGGGAAACTCCTTTCACTCCATGATCTTTTTTATTTGTGGACCGACGAAGACCCCGGCTCCCACCTTTGCCGCAGATAGCTTAGGAAAGAAATCTTGGAGATACTTGAAAGCTGCAGACTCCTTATCTAGAGTTATGACGAATTGTTTCATAAGGCCCAATTTTAAGTGCAGAGGAGGAAACAGTACTTTTCGAGGGTCCAACAAAGGCTCCCATTTGACGTTGTTTCTCCCCACACTAAACTCGGTTCGTTGTGGATGATCCCACTGATGTTAGTGTGACACGGTATTCCTACTGTCCCAAAGGCAAAGATAACACGGAACCTTGGTAAAGCCGCCTTGAAGACCCATCAAGAAGGCCACCCTTTTGAAGTCTCCGATAACCTCCCAACCGTACTCTTCAAAGCTCATCTTAAAGTGTAAAAAAGCTTGAAAAACACTGGTGACGCTTTCTATGACCTTATATTTGCACACTGTCATCTAACAAATCCCGCTGCTTGAGTCTCGAAGTTAAAAGCTCGGCATTGGACTTTGTGAGACCAATATCTCTGACAAGGTCGTTGGGGTAGTATGTGTTTCTCTCCTAAGTTGCACTTCTGTAATCTGGACCAATGACTTCATCCTTTTCTGAACTACTTTTCCTTTCTAAAAACTGCTGCTCTCTTTTTGGATGAGTGGGTACGGGGAGCGTAGAACTGTGTGGCGCTGGCGCTGGCGCAATAGATGAGTAAAGGTCGGATACAATATAACAGGCGCATTTTTTCCTGCTCGACGTTTGGACTTGTTCACTATGTAGAAGAAACAATTGCTTGAGTGATTAATTGGTTCCCTCCAAATTCGTGGGATTTCAAAATTCATAGCTTTCACTTAGGTGTTATTAGGAATGTTAAAAAAAAAATTTAAAAATCTAGTGTCCAAATAAACAAAACACATTATATTTATATATATATATATATATATATATATATATATATATATATATATATATATATATATATATATATATATAAATTCAATGTATATATATGGATAAAACCACCGTAATAGGACTAATTTTATATGCAAAACCAGGTTTCGATGGAGACATCCGTCATTGTCAGTCGCTAGTGAACATGTGAGATGCAGAAGTTGCTTAACGTACAAACACAAAAATCAGTGGCGCTAAGGTGGAATATGCGAGAATGTTTCGGCATTTTTTGAGAAACGGAAGTATGAATTTCTCGCTTATTAAGGTATTAGTATTAAATTGGCCGTCGAAAGTATTAAAGTTGTGAATTTATTTTATAAGTGCCGATTCAATTAGGCGTCAATGTATATAATTGTGAGACTTATAAACTATGTTAGCATTATCAATATCAATTTGATGATTTTCATTGGACATATGTAGAAATAAACTCGAGGAGAGGACACCACGTCGCATATCGCATTTGTGTTCAATTCATTCTCTTGGAAAATCTGCTGATTTCACCGATATATAATTCATTACATGATTTACAGGGAATAAAATAAACTCCCTGTCCTTTATCCATCGATCTATTTTTGGATAGGCTATTTCTGATGGTATTCTCGTACTTAAAGGCAACATTGATGTTGTTGGTCCGTGCCAACCTTTTGAAATTGATTAACTGGGGGAGTATGGAAAGGTAACATAATATTTGTCACATCTGTTTTCCTTATAATTAGCTGGGGAGTAATAGATACTCGTAGTTCTGGCTTTATAGTGAGACTTTTCTATGAACCAAAGGGAATATGCAGTTCAATGAATGTTTGGATGATTGTATTAATTTCGTCTTGCAAGAAACAAGGATTACAAATGCGATATGCTCTCAGGAACATGGAAGAAACTACAGACCTTTTAACGAATACATCGTGACACGAGAAATAATGAATATAGGCATTAGAATTAGTTGGTTTCCGGTAGACGGAACAATTTGCTTTGTCGTTTATTTCAGATATTTTTTACATCCAGATACGGCAATGAGTTGTTCAGTTTCTTTTCTACTTTAAATGTAATAGTTGGGTGGATCTTATTCAATTTTTCAAAAAGGAATCAAATCTGTTATCATTGATGTGTCATGATACCAAGATAAAAATTTAAAATCTTTAAAAAAGCAGCCATGGTTAAATTTTTATACATTTTCTGAACTTCGCCAATTATAATAATTTCAAAAAGGAACTCTTAAACTAAATTTCCCCCCTTTCAAAGTATCACGTTATAGAAGAAGATATATAAAAAATAAATTTTCTCAACTTCACCATTTGTAATTCTTTGGGTTTTAAAAAAATTCACAAACTTCGATACTTATATATTTCTGAACGTCACCATTTTTTTTTTATATCATAAAAGAATTATTAGAAATAACTTTGACAAAAAAACATTTCATAACTAAACTAAGACTAAATTATTATTCAAATACTCAAAAAATCTTAAATTATAGAGTTAGTAATGATGATGATGATTATAATTACCGAAGTTTAGAAAATTGATAAAAATTTAACCATAGCTGCGTATTTTTAGATTTTAAATTTTATTCTTAGTAGCGAAGCGCAAGCTCCCCCCGTAAGGGAAGAGTGGCGAAGCCATTGCCTGATGTTAAGATATTTAAAGCTTATTTTGCTTTGAATTGGCTCTGGATTGTAAATGTTGGTATGTTCGTATTTATGTACAAAAGCAATTAAATTAATTCATGAAAATAACGATGTAGTAAGTATCATTCTTAGGAAGGAAATGAACCACTGCAAATAGAATAAAACATGGAAAAGAGAACAAACGAAGAAAAAGATAACACAAGATGTATAAAGATTTTGAGGGTAGAACTGACCAAGACACTTTTCTAGAAGAAATAACAGAAGATCGAAGTAAGAAATCTAAAACTGAACATTGTTTGACGTAAAGCAACATCATGGCACATAAAAAACACTTGGATAAGAACACAAAAACTATTGACGGATATAACACAGAAGTGAAAATAGTCACATTGATCGAATAAACGACGCAAGATGGAGGTAAGAAACCCTAAATTGGACACATTTACAGGGTTCGCTGTGTAATTTGCCGCTTTTGGCTACTCTGAATTCCACGTATGCCGATTCTCTCTCTCTTTCCTATCATAGTAGAGTCAGTTGTGCATCGTATGTGAAGGAAGCAATACCATAGCTGAATTCAATATTCGAATATGTGGCAGAGGGAAGCTGTGTTGCCTGGGTTTTAGGCCAGGAAGTGCAAAGAGAAGATATACGAGTGTTTATTTACCAATGCGAGGACGGTGCAGAGGATCAGGAAAGAGTTGGTTGAGTAAAGCTGTTATTACGAGAGTTCGGCAGTTCGAAAACCCTCACTCTAAGCGTTCTAATCCGAAAGGAACCCCTCGAATTTGTCGTAAAGTTTCAGGCCATCATTGACAACGATCCCAGCAATTCAATGAGGTCCATACCCAGGTCTAGGGAGTGTCCAAGTCTCTTTCAAGCAATTAGCGCATGATGACAACGGCCACTACTCCTACAAGATGGAAAAGGGTCAGCTTCTATCGCTGAAGATGGAGGACAAGCGGAAGGAAAGTGCTGCGGACCTTGGGAACAAACCCAAGCATCTCCTCAAACCTTGAATTCTCCGGTACTTCTCAGACGAGAAGAATTCCGGCCAGGACCGACACAGGGATGAACCTCGCAAAAGAACCGATGGTTCGCCGTTTCTCCTCTAAAGATGTACCGAGAGTCATGAAGACTAGGTTGCCGGTCCCGCATCATGGTGTTGGGTGAGGTCAGTAGCGAGGGCCTCATACTAAATCAGAGGGGGGGATGGGGGCGAGTTCGTGTTGCCTCAGATCCCGGAGGTGGTCGATGGAAGGCCGTGCGTGTGGCAGCGAGAATCGGAACCATGATAGGCAAGCAGGAACACCCACTCTTGGCTGTCAGACAATTTCTTTGACCACATGGCAACATCTGGACTCCCAACTCCACAGACTGCAACCGCCTGGACTATTATTATGTGTGGGGGGGGGGGTGAGAGAGAGACTAACGAGTCTCCGTGCCCCACTAAAGGTGATACTTAAGTCCAGGATCAGCACAGTTGTTACCCAGTTAAATAGCGGCACTGTCGAGAAGGTCTGCGGCAGGTTCCGACTCAACGTGTAGGCCGCAGTTGAGGCCGAGGGCGATTTCATTAAATATAATGAAGAGTACAGAAATCTTTCAAGTTGTAACTTTAGTAAATATATCTATGTAAATGAACTCTCTGAGTTATTTTTCTTTTATATTGAATTCAAGCGACAAAATACCCACCGCGCAATACGTAGGGACGTCGTGGTCCGTAAAAACCCCACTTTTATAATAAGACAAACCCGAGTGATGGATGGCCAAGGCACATTGCGAGAAGGAACAACACAAGATACAATCCGCCATCTCCCTTCTACCCTGGTCCCTTTATATATATATATATATATATATATATATATATATATATATATATATATATAGAGAGAGAGAGAGAGAGAGAGAGAGAAAGAGAAGGTGAGAAAACGAAATTCAATTAATGGCTAGGGGAGGGGGGGAGGAGAATTTGTGTGTAAAACTCAATGGTACCTTTCACTCTTTCAACCACGCATCCTCTACCTCGTTAGTAACCGAGGCCTACTATCACTTTCCTCTCTTCCGCATATTCGAATTACTCCACGTTCGCCTCGAAGGGCGGTGGTCGAGGGAGGGCACTGTTGTTCTGGCGGACTTACCTTCCCCCCTCCTCCTCCACGGTGACCTTTTAATGGAAGCTTCTGAAGCGTGGGGTCCAGTAGCCGTGGGTCGCCCTCACTGTTATATGTATTTCCATCTCTAACTTTTGTCACTCTTCAACATTCATTCCGCTCCACTCCTCCTCGGACGTATCACTTATATTACGGGCTTTGTTTCACTTTTCACCTTTCTTTAAAATCTATTATACTGCCATATATTACCACTATTCCTTCACTTTTAACACTTATTACCCATTACATTACCCTGCAACATATACTGTTTCTTATTCATTTTTCAACATCAACTCCACTGCCGCACATCTCTCACATTACAGTCTCTCTTTAAAGAGTCTGTATCTGTTTTACTTCCACACATCTCCCACATTACACTCTCTCCTTCAAGATGCAACATCCCTTCGGCTGGTACACATCTCCCACATTCCACCTTCTCCTTCAAGAGTCTGTATCCATTTCACTGCCGAGCATCTCCCACATTACACTCTCTTTCAAGATTATACATTTATTCCATTTCTACACATCTTCCAAATTACTACACTTAAACTTTCACATCAATTCGCCTGGTACACATATTCAACATTACTACTCTTTAATTTGAACATCACTTCTGCTGTCACACTTGTCCCACGTTGCTAGCTCTTCATTAATTTTCAACATCCCTTCGGCTGCTACTTATCTCCTACATTACTAACTCTCACTTTTCAATATCTCTTTTGCTGTCAAACATTTCCCCCCACACTATTCTCTCTCTCTCTCTCTCTCTCTCTCTCCTTCACTTTTCAAAATACAACCCATTGTCACATATATTTCACATTACTACTATCTTCCACTTTGCAATATCCATTCGGCCGCAACAGTCCTCCCGCATTCCTATCGCTCCTCCAATTTTAAACATTCTTTCCACTGCCACAAATCTGACAGGCGACGAGTCCATCCTCCTGGAAAAACACAATCAAATAAATCAAATAAATCTGAGCTTTAGGAAGCTCAGATCGTGTTTGACGAATCTCGGAGTTTTATCAAAATACTTTTAATTCCTAGGATGAACACAAAACAGTGGGCCTTGTTGTCATGGACTTTAGAAAGCCCGTCGACAAGGTTCCTTATAAGAAATTGATGCCAAAAGTAGAGGCACTCAGAATTTCTGTAAAATTATCTGAATGGTTAAAGGATTGTGTTGGAAACCGAAAACAAGTATTTGCCAACGGATAGGTATAGGACCGTAGTACTCCAAGTAGCAAGTGAAATATATATATAAGAGAGAGAGAGAGAGAGAGAGAGAGAGAGAGAGAGAACTCAATGGCGAGTTATGGTATATGATAGTGTAACCACTGTATAAGAGGGTATGATAGAGTACATACTGAAACTAGTCTCGTAAATAAAACTTTTGGCTCTTATACAGTGGTTTCACTATCATATATATATATATATATATATATATATATATATGCGGTTAAGAAGGCAATTCTTTGACTAACTAGCTCTTCATCAAAGTCCTCGGAATAAGCTCTTCTCACATACACGAGAAGATAACGCATAAAATAAGCTTTTCTAGGAGAGCCAAAAAACTGTCTTTCAATCGGCCTTTTTAATTGTCATCCCTGCTTGTCGAAGATAATAGAAAATTTGTTTTATCCATTCAAGCCTCGCCTTGTAAAATAGAAAATTATTTGGAATAGCGCAATCATAATTATGCAATTAAGAAGGCAATTTTTTGGCTAACTAAAATTTTACTTTAGATTGACAATCTGGATTAGTGGAGGCTGTTTTCTATTTGCGAAAATCATATTCGTGGAAATTTTTGGAAGAGAGACAAAAACAAAGACTCTCCAGTAGTGCAAGTGGTAATTACTTCTCATGTAGGGTGGTCAAATCATGTAATCGCTGCCAGAACCTGTCGTGAAAAGCTCTAGTAGGAATGGTTTTAAAAGTAGGTTGGATAAACTTATACCCACCATTTTGCTTTAAGTTAAAGCAGTACAATGATCAATGATGATAAAAAAAATAGTCTTAAAATAGGTAACCCTATTGCAGAAACCTCTCCGAGGGAGCCAAAAGGAATTTGAGGTTTTCTTCGATCTTTGTAATTTATTGTGACTAAATTGCTATCTCTCCACTTTTCACTATCCATTCTGCTGCCACACATACTTCATTATACCATTTTTCTCCTCTTATTTTTTCGCTAAGGTGATTAGGAAAGTGTGTTAGAAGCTCATTTTCGAAAATTTCGTTTTGGATTTGTAGTTATTCATCTCTACGTGTGTTTACTTCACCCCATCCCTCCTTTTCCTACGCTCTCAATCATAATCTGGTGTGCAATGAGCTTCGTCTCTTTCAAAACGGAATCAGACTTATTTTTTTCCCTTTTAAACTTAATGAGTTTTCACGATTGGTTTCTTCCGTTGATGGGTGTCGTGTATTTTAATTACTACATAATTACGAAGCAAATTAGTTACCTTTCAAATAGTTATAATTTAACGTTTTGATCGATCTAATCTTGTCATTAAGCTATCAAATCATCATCCACCCTTACCCCACTACATAAATACACCTATACACTACTTTTTCTTTCTTTCTCTCATCTAAATTTCGATTTCATTTCATTGTTCACAAATGTGCTTGTAAAACAAAACATTTCAATTACTTTAGATAGGAGATAGTGAAACTTTTTATATTCCAACTTCTTTTCTAAGAGTTTCAAATCAATGCGAGTGTAGCAGCTTTCAAACTGAACAGAGATCTGGATATTATTTTTCTATTTTTATAAAACGCTTATAAGACTTCATTCGGAATATGCGGTTTGGTTTAATTTTGGTCTTCTCTTCTGCGTAAAGAAATGTTAAACTTAGAACGCGTTTAATGTAGAGGAAGGTAAGTAATTCCCAATTTAGAATTAAATCATATGAAGTCTGACCGAGATATCTGGAGTGGTTGGTTATACAAACACGCTCACGGTTTATATTATTTATAACAAGGTCAGGTTGCTCACAGGTCGCGTAGATGGAGAGCTTCTTGGGGGTTGATGTGAAGGCTGGTACTTGGCGTGGAGTGAGGGGGAGCAGCGAGCGTTGAGCGAATGGCAATTAATATGGCTTGCCCGTGCATTCAGATGAAGTAGGCCTCGAACAGCTTGAGATTGCCGGGTGTCACCATCACAGAATTGCCAGAGGTCGCTGGCTGCCCTAGATCTAAATTTGCTTACATAAAAATATGTCCCTAAGTTAGATAACCGATCGGCGGCTAGAAATAACGATTTCAAGCTTATTAAAATAAGATGTCTTCACATTGCTCTAGCGCAGAGCTTTTCCTCGTATGAAATTAATCAAATTTGGGATGTTCTCACCATTATAAATGAGGCATCTTTTTCATATTGATCATCATTTTATAGCTAGAAATAATCGAGTAAAATAGGAACCATTTTTTTTTACTAGGATTGTTATAGTAGACGATAATTGGATTATGCACAATAATATTAAACGGTCTAGACATAGGAATAATTATGATGAATAACGAATACCCCAGCCGAGACAAGGGCTGCATCTAGGAAGATTCTCTTGATCTAATCCTTTATTAACATTTTAACCATATTACCATCAAATAGGTTTACTGGTTTTTATTCGGACCATTAACATGCAGCACTTAAGGAAAAGAGGCCAGCATTAATCAATGGGGGAAAAGTACTCTTTTAACTAAACAACGCTTTACCTAATATCGCAAGAGCTACCAAATAAAAGCTTAGCAATTTGGATTGAGAACTAACGAGTCATTCTTCCATAATCACCCGACTTAACCCCATCAGATTACTCTCTTTTTAGTTGTTTAGCGAATCACCTGAAGAGAATGAAGCTGTCAACGACAAAAATGGTTGAAACGACCTTAAAATAACTTTAGTCAAATCAAAGTCAAACGATTTTGAAACACGTCGTATTGAGATGCAGGTAGAAAGATGGAGACGCGGTAGACACTGGTGACAATTATATTAATTATTCAATTAATTAATAAATATTTAAATATAAATAATTTCAAAAAATAGTTGTTTGATTTCTATCCATAGAATGGTAAACGAGAAAAGAACACCTCATTAATTGTAGAAAGACCTTGGTAGCCGAGTGGTTACGGCGCTGGTCTCCCAACGTCGCGGTACTGGGTTCGATCCTGGTGTACGCGCTGTGCTCAGCATTGTATTCGGGTGGGTAGATGTTACACCTCTCACCTCACACATAGCCAATCACAACACTGCTTTCTTTCTTCTCCCATCTTCGCAGCACAACACACACACAGGATTCCTGTTCCAAGGAATCCTGCCGATGGGTGTCTATATCCACGTACCTCTGACGCGGAACAGGTCCTTCTCCCCTGAGGTGACGAAGGCTTCCACCTGAACGCTGTTTGGTGTCAAAAAAATAATACTCCCTGGCACCTCTCCCCAAAAGGAGACCAGACCTTGGGGCCCTCGGGCAGGCCAGCGATTGTCATACTGACCTTTATGTAGACTTCATTATCCATTCGGGATCCGTCTGGGTAAAGGCAGGTTGGTGAACTAATACTAGTATTGCTGCTACTAGTAGTACTATTACTATCATGCTACTACTGCTATGATACTACTACTACTCCTATACTGATACTACTACTACTCCTATACTGATATTACTACTTCTGCTGCTGCAGCTACTAGTACTACTACTATTCCACTACTACTCCTATGATGAAACTACTTCTGCTACTACTACTTCTGCTGCTACTACTACTATTTTACCCTATATAATTATTAGGGTAATTGGAGGATATATCCGTAATTTCAAAGCCTTTTATCGATCGAGTTCGATCTTTCGATTGTGGTCGAGTGGAGGAAGTTCAGGGGATGTGAACAATCCCCGGAGCCACCCATTAATGGACGTCTCCTAATAGTTGACTATAAGGATTGACCAAACGATATTCAGTTGACGGATTGAGGACCCTTCCTTTCCCAATTCCCCGGCGGCTATAAATCTTCCACACAATTTCCCTTCCTCCATCTTCATCAAATTCGTACGCTAGCCTCGAGGAAGGGCAGATGGAATCATGGAAGATAGTAAATTAGATCCAATTGATTCGTTTGAGACTTTTGCCCACAAAAGTAAAATTCATTTTTAAAACTACCATTAGTAGTTACCCTCGATGGTTTTTAGTTTCGATTTAATTTAAGACTATTTTTT
The DNA here is from genome assembly GCA_963969495.1 of Ceratothoa steindachneri. Lineage (NCBI taxonomy): Eukaryota > Metazoa > Arthropoda > Malacostraca > Isopoda > Cymothoidae > Ceratothoa > Ceratothoa steindachneri. The sequence continues at coordinate 180,175 of CAXAKS010000005.1, read as the reverse complement.
TTTTACTTTCAATGACCTCGCCATGGGGAAAGTTCCATCGAGACAGTTACCTTACCCTCCCTAGAGATGCTTCGGCGATGCCCTTAAAAGATTTCTTTACCTATAGTCATACCCTATCGATTCAATACCATAGCACGTTTCTATCTAAAATATGGATTACCTATCAACATATATCTTTCTAAAGCCCTCACTCTCACAAAGAGGCGTAAATTGTATCTTAAAATATAGATTACCTATCAACATATATCTTTCTAAAGCCCTCACTCTCACGAAGAGGCGTAAATTGTATCTTAAAATATAGATTACCTATCAACATATATCTTTCTAAAGCCCTAAATCTCACGAAGAGGCGTAAATTGTATCTTTAAATATAGATTACCTATCAACATATATCTTTCTAAAGCCCTCATTCTCACGAAGAGGCGTAAATTCTATCTTAAAATATAGATTACCTATCAACATATATCTTTCTAAAGCCCTCATTCTCACGAAGAGGCGTAAATTCTATCTTAAAATATAGATTACCTATCAACATATATCTTTCTAAAGCCCTCATTCTCACGAAGAGGCGTAAATTCTATCTTAAAATATAGATTACCTATCAACATATATCTTTCTAAGGCCCTCATTCTCACGAAGAGGCGTAAATTCTATCTTAAAATATGGATTACCTATCAACATATATCTCTTTGAAACCCTCGTCCTCACGTCTTAAGCGTAATTTTTTTTCAGCTTCAGTGACTTCAAATATATTTCTTCCTCCACACTTTGCTCTTAAGAGATTTTCATTATTATCCACATGTTTACTTTTATTTAATGAGTTTGAAAATATACGAACTTACTTTTCAGACAACTTTCTCCCTGAAACTTACTTTGACAAGCCAATATATTTTGATTATAAGGTTGGTATTTATTGATCCTTTAAGTGAAAAATTTAATGAGAGTATTTTTTTTTATTCTGGGTATCTTTCAAACTTTATTTTGGCTTACTGTTAGTTTGTTCTGTTTTAGGTCTTATGTTCTTTCTCTTTCTTTGTTTCTGGGGAAGTAAAATTGAAAATACTCTGTGTTTTAGATTCATCTCATATTTCAATCATATCGAAAGTAAATAAACACCATAATTATTTGAGAGATTCATTTCTAGAAGCAAACTAATGTCTTTTGATACATTTGATGCCAGTATTTTGTAGACATGCATTATACAGTTTTAAATGCATTTACCCATTTAGGTATCATACAATTGAGATCAGAAATTGTATCGTGTTGAATTTCTGCTCAGGCTACAAACAACAGGTTGGATAAATCCGCTTTGAGTGTTATTCTTCTATTTTTCTTTTCGTACTGCTCTGTCCTTTATGCCACAAATGTGTCCAATGGAGTTCATATTAAGAGATAAGCTTGGTTAAGGAAGTCTTCTGATCCTGTTTTTTATACTGCCATACATTGGTCTTTTTGACTGTGTGGCATGGAACACCATCTTCCATAAATAAGGTGTTATGTTTTACCATCTGAACATGGGAGAAAACTTGGAGAAGTATTTTACGCATGATGGAGTTGTATTTTTCCAATGTTGTTGCCAATACACTCCAACGGTTCTCAACGGTTGATTGGTCCCTAGCACATTCACTGAAAAAACCCTTCTTATTTCACAGTTGGTTGCAGCCCATTTAAATCAAACTCGTGATAGTGCATTCACCAGGCCCCCACACGTTCAGTATCAGAGAATTGCGTAAATCATTCTTCGTCTCAGAATATGGAAGTCTACCAGAACCTTATGGCTCTCTTTAACACCTCATTGCTCACTACTTTCTTATTGCATATGTGCTGGTCGAAGAAGAGGGTTCCTTCTAGTTGCTCTGCCATAGTAGCCACTCACTTGGAGTTGCTCTGTAACATCAGCTCTCTTACACCGGGAATTATCTTTAACAATCCACTTGACAGTTCAAAGACACCTATCAGAGGGCTTAGGTCGACCTGAGCAGGATGCAGTTGATTCCTTGCTTTGTTGGTGTTCGAGGCATGGCTGGTTGCTGGAAACATTATTATACTGTAATTTGAAATGAAAAATAATAGTATATTAACAAGTTTGATCAGATTAAATGTATTCAAAAACGATGTAGTGGAGGGGTTTCTATTTACTTTTGAAATACGAGGGGCGGTTAATAAGTTTTGCAATTCGGATATAAGGAAACTAGATATGAGGAAATGTATTTTATTATTTTTCAATATAACTACCCTCGACTTCAATGCACTTGCGCCACTTGTCCCTGAGGCTTCGAATTCCCGACAACCACAAATCTCCCGACTGCTGTTCAATCTACTCCTGGACGGCGAGCTGGACATCTTCATAGTCCCCAAAGCGGCGTCCACGCAGTGCAGCCTTGAGCTGATGGAATAAAAAGTAGTCGCTAGGAGCCAGATCTGGACTGTAGGGGAGATGGTTGAGCTCCTCGAATCCGCACTCGCGCAGGGCAGCTTGTGCAACTCTGGCCTTGTGGACTTTGACGACGTTGAAGTCGATCATAAGCGTGAGGTTTCTAGGGACACAACGGGCAGAGACCTTAGTCATGGACAAATTGTCGTGGATGATGTTGATAACACTTCCATGTGGTATTCCAAGTTCTCCCTCAATTTCTTCAACCTTCACCCGTCGATTTTTGAGGATCATCATCTCCACATAGGCCACATTCTCCTCGTTGGTCACGTCTGACGGGCGCCCTGGACGGGGGTTATCTTCAAGGGACTCTCGACCATGGCGGAACTCCCTATTCCAGCGAGCAATGGTTGCATAGGAAGGGGCGGGGTCGGTGTACACTGCAACCAGGCGTTCATGGATCTCTTTTGCATTCTTGCCTTCCTTGGTCAAAAGTTTGATCACTGCGCGGTGCTCAACCTTCTCCATTGTTGAAAAATTTGTGACTGACGATCTGCGATCAGCTACTGCTTTTTAAATAGATGAGGCAGGAGCGTGCGGCTGCAGGTCCTGACTTGTCATAACTTGTCCTAACACCCCCACAAACAGCCATCCCCCTTCCTCTGTTTTGCCCTACCGATTCGCAAAACTTATTGACCGCCCTTCGTATATATATATATATATATATATATATATATATATATATATATATATATATATATATATATATATATATATATATATATATTAAGCTGAACAAACCGAAGATAAGAATTTTCAAACTTCATCCAGACAAGAGAGCCCCCGCCCTCCGCGTCCTACCTAATCAAACTTCACTATATACATGAGATTATATTCCACAATAACCCTCTTTTACGACGACCAACTGACACCTCTCTCGTGCGACTTACCCTCTGGCAACTCAAGTGAGAAAGCTAAAACTCACATTAAGTCGTTAAAAAAAGTTGACACAGTAAATAAATAATCGTAGGAGATAAACTAACAGCAGATCAAGACAAAGGTCAAGATACATAATCATAAGAGAAAAAAGATAACGAAAAGTCACTAATTCCGAGGAAAAGACTTTAAAAGTCACAGAAAATAATGTTGTCCGGAAACTCACTGAAAATAAAGGAAATAAACTAAGATGAAAACTTCACAAAAGTAACTGGAAATGTCACAAGGTCAAAGGAGAAGGCTATATAAAGTCACATTAAATGTCAAGGTCACAGGAAATTAAGTCATACAAAATCATAAAAGTCGCAGTAAAAGGTCAAATAAATATATCATATGTGGTACAGGGGAAAAAAATAGTCACATTAAGTGGCATTAAAACGTTATATAATGTCACAGAAGAAGATCACATAAAGTCACTGTAAGTGATATAAAGTCACATTAAATGTAAAATAATGTCAAAGGAAAATATAGTCCCATTAAAAATCATAAAATTCACAGCAAACAGTCACGTAAAATCACAAGTAAAAGTCGCATTAAAGCTTGATTTAAAGTCAAAGGAGAAGACCACATAAACTCACAGGAGGTGATATAAAGGCGTATGGAACAAGTAACGTCCATTTCAATGCGGTTAGGTAAGGATAATAATAAGAATTCCTTCTTCCGCAAGTAAAGTGTCCTGGGGTTCCTCAACCTTCTTCAGAAGCACTACCCAAATGGCTGGGAAACGATCCATTTCTCTAAAAAGAGAAATCGGAAGAAGCTTTTTTGTAGGAGATGGAGTTTACTTTAACAGAAAACGAGAAATTGTGGGATATTCTTGTGGCTCTTCACCCATCCTTTTTTCTTTTTTTTATTATTACCCTTACATAAACGCATTAACCTTGACGATATGTATAATTCACAACAAGGCACCTTGAATGCTGATGATGGTTCCATACTGGTTTGTGATGTGTTCACGTGGTAGTTGGGTCCACTAGTCCGCCTTGTCGGTGACTGCTATGTTGCATAAGGTTTTTATTTGGAAACACTGAAAATTTCCCTATTTTGAAAAGGCTTTTGCTTAGAAACACTGAAAATTTTTGTATTTCGATAAGGCTTCTCTTTGTAAACACTGAAAATTTTCGTATTTCGATAAGACTTCTCTTTGTAGACGCCGAGAATTTTCGTATTTCGATAAAGCTTCTCTTTGTTAACACTGAAAATTTTCGTATTTCGATATTCCAGAAGGAATATTATCCTTGAAACGGGTCAAAGTTTGATCGCGGAAGCACTTGAGGAGTTTGGACGAACACCTTCATCGGACACGAACAGAATCGAACATTTAAGGGACTCCGTGGTCAGGGCTCTTCGCAACCGAGATCCGACACCTAGAAGTAGCAGGGAACTGCAGATAACCATTCAGACAACTTAGGTCAATATCGCTTGAGAGGTCTTGCGTTCACGTGTGGAATCGATGCCAGGTCGAGTTGTGGCACTCTGCTGGGCTAGATGGTGTTCTTCACGATCCTCGGCACTTATCCCATTTGGCGCACTTCGGTGCACATCACAAAAATTTTCTCCTGTAATTGGCCTGTTTATGATACACAAGCATACATAGGTACCCGGCGTTATCAGGGATATAAAGTCCTGTCGCAAATAAATATTGTTTGAAATTCTCATATTGTGGCGCAAAAATATCTTTACATGCTGAGTATTATTATTATTTGTGATGTGAAGGCAGATTCAGGAGACTTGCTCACTCTCCCTATCATATAATATATTATATAATGTCATATAATATACTTACATTGAGTAAACGTTTCACATCGCACGCCCGGCAGTTTACGCGCTCGCGTGAATGACCGTTAGTTATGAGCGAACAACGTTGTGGCCGCAGGAACAGATCAAAGGTCTTATAGATAGATACAGATAAACTCATTCTAGCAGATTTTTAACGTTTTTGTTGCTGATGATAATTTTCATAGGGTGGTTTATAGGGTGGGTCTAAAGACTATAAGGTAAGACTAGTTGTATACAGTAGAGTTGCATATAAAGTTTTGTTCATTTAAAACGATTTTTTCCTTGTACTTATGAGGTCTCTATAGCTACGGAAATTTGGTTGATTTACTATGGCTACGGAAATTTGGTTGATTTATTTTATTGTTATCTATAGGCTATGTCGTCTCTGTGGGTACATAAATTTGATTAATTTATTTATCGTTAAATATATGCTATTTCGTCTCTATGGCTGCTGAAATTTGGTATTTATTTAACGCTTTACATAGCCTTTGTTGTCTCTCAGGTTGCTATGGGAACTCGGTTGATATATTTAAAGCTAAGCGTAAGTAATATGGTCTTTATTTCTACAATAATTCGGTTGCTTTATTTAACGATAAGCGTGAGCTATGTCGTTTCTCTACCTACTGAAATTTTGTTGATTTATTTAAAGCTATGCGTAGGTTAAATGGTCTCTTTGGCTACGATAATTTGTTTGATTTATTTACCGCTAAGCGTAGGCTATGTGCTAGTTATAGCAACGGAAATTGGATTGATTTTTTATCCCTATGGTTAGACTAGGCACTGTATATATGAACTTTCTACCCATGAAGATTATGATTTGGTCTTTTTAAATAAATCTTTTTTTTCGGGAAAACTATCAATCCAATCATGTATTTCTTTTAATCCTAATTTCTAAATTTAGCGGACTTTTCATTTTAATATGTCTATTGCTCTAATTTCTTTGCAAAACATGATCTTTGCAGTAAACTTTGATGCAAGAATGAGAGTTTGAAACTCGCATTATTACTTTTAACTTTTTTCCCGTGACTTTTGTCCTATCACTTTATTTGTTTTAACTTTCTTTTCAATGATTCGTAAGTCGTAGCCAACACCAGAACGACAGTACATAGAACTAATCTTCTAATTAAAATGAAATATAATTAATGATCTAATTAAAATAGTCTTATTTAAGGACAATATTTAAATACAAAATTAGAAGAGGGGTCGTAAATTTTCTGAAATTTCGAATATTGCATCGCGCCGAGAATGGAGTTCTCCGAGCGGGAAAAATTCGCTTTTCAAAAGAATATTTGAAATGGACGAAAAACTGAACGGAAAAATCTATGGAATAGACTCGTATCATTAACTCGGACATGGCTTGTATAAAAGGAGGAAGGGGGGAGCTTGGAGTGGGGGTGAGAGGAGGGGCGAGTTCGGATTGGCTTGTTGTTGGCTGACAGGTTTTGTAGAGGGGGGAGGGATGAAGAGTCTTTGCTTGGTAGGAGGGTGAGGGGATTGATTTACTGGAGGGAGGGGGTACGTTTCTTTGTTAGCGCGGATTCTACCACCGGTATTTAATAGTGGGGAGCTACATTTGAACCTGTTATCCAAACTCCGGATGGTTAGAAGTACGTGCGTTGGTTATCGCAATGGGGCTCGCTGATTAGCGTAGGATCCGAACCACGGATAGTGACATGGCAATAGGATGTAAAGCTCGCTTGATTCGGTACTCCATCCAAGAAAAGACTTCTCTTCGAAAAACACCGAAAATGTTCCTATTTAGAAAAAGGTATTATTTTGGAAACCTTAAAAATTTTCCTATTCCGATAAGGCTTCTTCTTTTTGAAAACACTCGAAATTTTCCAATTCGAAAAGGCTTGGGTTTGAAATCACTCGAACTTTTTTATTTCGAAAGGGCTTCTCTCCGATAACACTCAAAATTTTTCTATTTCGAAAAGGCTTCTCTTTGAAATAACTCGAAATTTTCCTATTTCGAAAAAGCTTCTCTTTGAAATAACTCGAAATTTTCCTATTTCGAAAAAGCTTCTCTTTGAAAACATTCGAAATTTTCCTATTTCGAAAAGGCTTGGGTTTGAAATCACTCGAACTTTTTTATTTGGAAAGGGCTTCTCTCCGATAACACTCAAAATTTTTCTATTTCGAAAAGACTTCTCTTTGAAATAACTCGAAATTTTCCTATTTCGAAAAAGCTTCTCTTTGAAATAACTCGAAATTTTCCTATTTCGAAAAAGCTTCTCTTTGAAAACATTCGAAATTTTCCTATTTCGAAAAAGCTTCTCTTTGAAAACATTCGAAATTTTCCTATTTCGAAAAAGCTTCTTTTTGAAAACATTCGAAATTTTCCTATTTCGAAAAAGCTTCTCTTTGAAAACATTCGAAATTTTCCTATTTCGAAAAAGCTTCTCTTTGAAAACATTCGAAATTTTCCGATTTCGAAAAGCTTCTCTTTGAAAACATTCGAAATTTTCCTATTTTGAAAAAGCTTCTCTTTGAAAACATTCGAAATTTTCCTATTTCGAAAAAGCTTCTCTTTGAAAACATTCGAAATTTTCCTATTTCGAAAAAGCTTCTCTTTGAAAACATTCGAAATTTTCCTATTTCGAAAAAGCTTCTCGTTGAAAACATTCGAAATTTTCCTATTTCGAAAAAGCTTCTCTTTGAAAACATTCGAAATTTTCCTATTTCGAAAAAGCTTCTCTTTGAAAACATTCGAAATGTTCCTATTTCGAAAAAGCTTCTCTTTGAAAACATTCGAAATTTTCCTATTTTGAAAAAGCTTCTCTTTGAAAACATTCGAAATTTTCCTATTTCGAAAAAGCTTCTCTTTGAAAACATTCGAAATTTTCCTATTTCGAAAAAGCTTCTCTTTGAAAACATTCGAAATTTTCCTATTTTGAAAAAGCTTCTCTTTGAAAACATTCGAAATTTTCCTATTTCGAAAAAGCTTCTCTTTGAAATAAATCGAAATTTTCCTATTTCGAAAAAGCTTCTCTTTGAAAACATTCGAAATTTTCCTATTTCGAAAAAGCTTCTCTTTGAAAACATTCGAAATTTTTCTATTTCGAAAAAGCTTTTCTTTGAAAACATTCGAAATTTTCCTACTTCGAAAAAGCTTCTCTTTGAAAACATTCGAAATGTTCCAATTTCGAAAAAGCTTCTCTTTGAAAACATTCGAATTTTTCCTATTTCGAAAAAGCTTCTCTTTGAAAACATTCGAAATTTTCCTATTTCGAAAAAGCTTCTCTTTGAAATAACTCGAAATTCTCCTATTTCGAAAAAGCTTCTCTTTGAAAACATTCGAAATTTTCCTATTTCGAAAAAGCTTCTCTTTGAAAACATTCGAAATTTTCCTATTTCGAAAAAGCTTCTCTTTGAAAACATTCGAAATTTTCCTATTTCGAAAAAGCTTCTCTTTGAAAACATTCGAAATTTTCCTATTTCGAAAAAGCTTCTCTTTGAAAACATTCGAAATTTTCCTATTTCGAAAAAGCTTCTCTTTGAAATAACTCGAAATTCTCCTATTTCGAAAAAGCTTCTCTTTTAAAACATTTGAAATTTTCCTATTTCGAAAAGGCTTCTCTTTGAAAACATTCGAAATTTTCCTATTTCGAAAAAGCTTCTCTTTGAAAACATTCGAAATTTTCCTATTTCGAAAAAGCTTCTCTTTGAAAACATTCGAAATTTTCCTATTTCGAAAAAGCTTCTCTTTGAAAACATTCGAAATTTTCCTATTTCGAAAAAGCTTCTCTTTGAAAACATTCGAAATTTTCCTATTTCGAAAAAGCTTCTCTTTGAAAACATTCGAAATTTTCCTATTTTGAAAAAGCTTCTCTTTGAAAACATTCGAAATGTTCCTATTTCGAAAAAGCTTCTCTTTGAAAACATTCGAAATTTTCCTATTTCGAAAAAGCTTCTCTTTGAAATAAATCGAAATTTTCCTATTTCGAAAAAGCTTCTCTTTGAAAACATTCGAAATTTTCCTATTTCGAAAAAGCTTCTCTTTGAAAACATTCGAAATTTTTCTATTTCGAAAAAGCTTTTCTTTGAAAACATTCGAAATTTTCCTACTTCGAAAAAGCTTCTCTTTGAAAACATTCGAAATGTTCCAATTTCGAAAAAGCTTCTCTTTGAAAACATTCGAAATTTTCCTATTTCGAAAAAGCTTTTCTTTGAAAACATTCGAAATTTTCCTATTTCGAAAAAGCTTCTCTTTGAAAACATTCGAAATTTTCCTATTTTGAAAAAGCTTCTCTTTGAAAACATTCGAAATTTTCCTATTTCGAAAAAGCTTCTCTTTGAAAACATTCGAAATGTTCCAATTTCGAAAAAGCTTCTCTTTGAAAACATTCGAAATTTTCCTATTTCGAAAAAGCTTCTCTTTGAAAACATTCGAAATTTTTCTATTTCGAAAAAGCTTTTCTTTGAAAACATTCGAAATTTTCCTACTTCGAAAAAGCTTCTCTTTGAAAACATTCGAAATGTTCCAATTTCGAAAAAGCTTCTCTTTGAAAACATTCGAAATTTTCCTATTTCGAAAAAGCTTCTCTTTGAAAACATTCGAAATTTTCCTATTTCGAAAAAGCTTCTCTTTGAAATAACTCGAAATTCTCCTATTTCGAAAAAGCTTCTCTTTGAAAACATTCGAAATTTTCCTATTTCGAAAAAGCTTCTCTTTGAAAACATTCGAAATTTTCCTATTTCGAAAAAGCTTCTCTTTGAAAACATTCGAAATTTTCCTATTTCGAAAAAGCTTCTCTTTGAAAACATTCGAAATTTTCCTATTTCGAAAAAGCTTCTCTTTGAAAACATTCGAAATTTTCCTATTTCGAAAAAGCTTCTCTTTGAAAACATTCGAAATTTTCCTATTTCGAAAAAGCTTCTCTATGAAAACATTCGGAATTTTCCTATTTCGAAAAAGCTTCTCTTTGAAAACATTCGAAATTTTCCTATTTCGAAAAAGCTTCTCTTTGAAAACATTCGAAATTTTCCTATTTTGAAAAAGCTTCTCATTGAAAACATTCGAAATTTTCTTATTTCGAAAAAGCCTCTCTCTGAAAACATTCGAAATTTTCCTATTTCGAAAAAGCTTCTCTTTGAAAACATTCGAAATTTTCCTATTTCGAAAAAGCTTCTCTTTGAAAACATTCGAAATTTTCCTATTTCAAAAAAGCTTCTCTTTGAAAACATTCGAAATTTTCCTATTTCGAAAAAGCTTCTCTTTGAAAACATTCGAAATTTTCCTATTTCGAAAAAGCTTCTCTTTGAAAACATTCGAAATTTTCCTATTTCGAAAAAGCTTTTCTTTGAAAACATTCGAAATTTTCCTATTTCGAAAAAGCTTCTCTTTGAAAACATTCGAAATGTTCCTATTTCAAAAAAGCTTCTCTTTAAAAACATTCGAAATTTTCCTATTTCGAAAAAGCTTTTCTTTGAAAACATTCGAAATTTTCCTATTTCGAAAAAGCTTCTCTTTGAAAACATTCGAAATTTTCCTATTTTGAAAAAGCTTCTCTTTGAAAACATTCGAAATTTTCCTATTTCGAAAAAGCTTCTCTTTGAAATAAATCGAAATTTTCCTATTTCGAAAAAGCTTCTCTTTGAAAACATTCGAAATTTTCCTATTTCGAAAAAGCTTCTCTTTGAAAACATTCGAAATTTTTCTATTTCGAAAAAGCTTTTCTTTGAAAACATTCGAAATTTTCCTACTTCGAAAAAGCTTCTCTTTGAAAACATTCGAAATGTTCCAATTTCGAAAAAGCTTCTCTTTGAAAACATTCGAAATTTTCCTATTTCGAAAAAGCTTCTCTTTGAAAACATTCGAAATTTTCCTATTTCGAAAAAGCTTCTCTTTGAAATAACTCGAAATTCTCCTATTTCGAAAAAGCTTCTCTTTGAAAACATTCGAAATTTTCCTATTTCGAAAAAGCTTCTCTTTGAAAACATTCGAAATTTTCCTATTTCGAAAAAGCTTCTCTTTGAAAACATTCGAAATTTTCCTATTTCGAAAAAGCTTCTCTTTGAAAACATTCGAAATTTTCCTATTTCGAAAAAGCTTCTCTTTGAAAACATTCGAAATTTTCCTATTTCGAAAAAGCTTCTCTTTGAAATAACTCGAAATTCTCCTATTTCGAAAAAGCTTCTCTTTTAAAACATTTGAAATTTTCCTATTTCGAAAAGGCTTCTCTTTGAAAACATTCGAAATTTTCCTATTTCGAAAAAGCTTCTCTTTGAAAACATTCGAAATTTTCCTATTTCGAAAAAGCTTCTCTTTGAAAACATTCGAAATTTTCCTATTTCGAAAAAGCTTCTCTTTGAAAACATTCGAAATTTTCCTATTTCGAAAAAGCTTCTCTTTGAAAACATTCGAAATTTTCCTATTTCGAAAAAGCTTCTCTTTGAAAACATTCGAAATTTTCCTATTTTGAAAAAGCTTCTCTTTGAAAACATTCGAAATGTTCCTATTTCGAAAAAGCTTCTCTTTGAAAACATTCGAAATTTTCCTATTTTGAAAAAGCTTCTCTTTGAAAACATTCGAAATTTTCCTATTTCGAAAAAGCTTCTCTTTGAAAACATTCGAAATTTTCCTATTTTGAAAAAGCTTCTCTTTGAAAACATTCGAAATGTTCCTATTTCGAAAAAGCTTCTCTTTGAAAACATTCGAAATTTTCCTATTTTGAAAAAGCTTCTCTTTGAAAACATTCGAAATTTTCCTATTTCGAAAAAGCTTCTCTTTGAAATAAATCGAAATTTTCCTATTTCGAAAAAGCTTCTCTTTGAAAACATTCGAAATTTTCCTATTTCGAAAAAGCTTCTCTTTGAAAACATTCGAAATTTTTCTATTTCGAAAAAGCTTTTCTTTGAAAACATTCGAAATTTTCCTACTTCGAAAAAGCTTCTCTTTGAAAACATTCGAAATGTTCCAATTTCGAAAAAGCTTCTTTTTGAAAACATTCGAAATTTTCCTATTTCGAAAAAGCTTTTCTTTGAAAACATTCGAAATTTTCCTATTTCGAAAAAGCTTCTCTTTGAAAACATTCGAAATTTTCCTATTTTGAAAAAGCTTCTCTTTGAAAACATTCGAAATTTTCCTATTTCGAAAAAGCTTCTCTTTGAAAACATTCGAAATGTTCCAATTTCGAAAAAGCTTTTCTTTGAAAACATTCGAAATTTTCCTATTTCGAAAAAGCTTCTCTTTGAAAACATTCGAAATTTTTCTATTTCGAAAAAGCTTTTCTTTGAAAACATTCGAAATTTTCCTACTTCGAAAAAGCTTCTCTTTGAAAACATTCGAAATGTTCCAATTTCGAAAAAGCTTCTCTTTGAAAACATTCGAAATTTTCCTATTTCGAAAAAGCTTCTCTTTGAAAACATTCGAAATTTTCCTATTTCGAAAAAGCTTCTCTTTGAAATAACTCGAAATTCTCCTATTTCGAAAAAGCTTCTCTTTGAAAACATTCGAAATTTTCCTATTTCGAAAAAGCTTCTCTTTGAAAACATTCGAAATTTTCCTATTTCGAAAAAGCTTCTCTTTGAAAACATTCGAAATTTTCCTATTTCGAAAAAGCTTCTCTTTGAAAACATTCGAAATTTTCCTATTTCGAAAAAGCTTCTCTTTGAAAACATTCGAAATTTTCCTATTTCGAAAAAGCTTCTCTTTGAAAACATTCGAAATTTTCCTATTTCGAAAAAGCTTCTCTATGAAAACATTCGGAATTTTCCTATTTCGAAAAAGCTTCTCTTTGAAAACATTCGAAATTTTCCTATTTCGAAAAAGCTTCTCTTTGAAAACATTCGAAATTTTCCTATTTTGAAAAAGCTTCTCATTGAAAACATTCGAAATTTTCTTATTTCGAAAAAGCCTCTCTCTGAAAACATTCGAAATTTTCCTATTTCGAAAAAGCTTCTCTTTGAAAACATTCGAAATTTTCCTATTTCGAAAAAGCTTCTCTTTGAAAACATTCGAAATTTTCCTATTTCAAAAAAGCTTCTCTTTGAAAACATTCGAAATTTTCCTATTTCGAAAAAGCTTCTCTTTGAAAACATTCGAAATTTTCCTATTTCGAAAAAGCTTCTCTTTGAAAACATTCGAAATTTTCCTATTTCGAAAAAGCTTTTCTTTGAAAACATTCGAAATTTTCCTATTTCGAAAAAGCTTCTCTTTGAAAACATTCGAAATGTTCCTATTTCAAAAAAGCTTCTCTTTAAAAACATTCGAAATTTTCCTATTTCGAAAAAGCTTCTCTTTGAAAACATTCGAAATTTTCCTATTTCGAAAAAGCTTCTTTTTGAAAACATTCGAAATTTTCCTATTTCGAAAAAGCTTCTCTTTGAAAACATTCGAAATTTTCCTATTTCGAAAAAGCTTCTCTTTGAAAACATTCGCAATTTTCCTATTTCGAAAAAGCTTGTCTTTGAAAACATTCGAAATTTTCCTATTTCAAAAAAGCTTCTCTTTGAAAACATTCGAAATTTTCCTATTTCGAAAAAGCTTCTCTTTGAAAACATTCGAAATTTTCCTATTTCGAAAAAGCTTCTCCTTGAAAACATTCGAAATTTTCCTATTCCGAAAAAGCTTCTCTTTGAAAACATTCGAAATTTTCCTATTTCGAAAAAGCTTCTCTTTGAAAACATTCGAAATTTTCCTATTTCGAAAAAGCTTCTCTTTGAAAACATTCGAAATTTTCCTATTTCGAAAAAGCTTCTCTTTGAAAACATTCGAAATTTTCCTATTTCGAAAAAGCTTCTCTTTAAAAACATTCGAAATTTTCCTATTTCGAAAAAGCTTCTCTTAGGAAATCCTGAAAATTTTCCTATTTCGAAAAAGCTTCTCTTTGAAAACATTCGAAATTTTCCTATTTCGAAAAAGCTTCTCTTTGAAAACATTCGAAATTTTCCTATTTCGAAAAAGCTTCTCTTTGAAAACATTCGAAATTTTCCTATTTTAAAAAAGCTTCCCTTTGAAAACATTCGAAATTTTCCTATTTCGAAAAAGCTTCTCTTTGAAATAAATCGAAATTTTCCTATTTCGAAAAAGCTTCTCTTTGAAAACATTCGAAATTTTCCTATTTCGAAAAAGCTTCTCTTTGAAAACATTCGAAATTTTTCTATTTCGAAAAAGGTTTTCTTTGAAAACATTCGAAATTTTCCTACTTCGAAAAAGCTTCTCTTTGAAAACATTCGAAATGTTCCAATTTCGAAAAAGCTTCTCTTTGAAAACATTCGAAATTTTCCTATTTCGAAAAAGCTTCTCTTTCAAAACATTCGAAATTTTCCTATTTCGAAAAAGCTTCTCTTTGAAATAACTCGAAATTCTCCTATTTCGAAAAAGCTTCTCTTTGAAAACATTCGAAATTTTCCTATTTTGAAAAAGCTTCTCTTTGAAAACATTCGAAATTTTCCTATTTCGAAAAAGCTTCTCTTTGAAAACATTCGAAATTTTCCTATTTCGAAAAAGCTTCTCTTTGAAAACATTCGAAATTTTCCTATTTCGAAAAAGCTTTTCTTATGAAAACATTCGAAATTTTCCTATTTCGAAAAAGCTTCTCTTTGAAAACATTCGAAATTTTCCTATTTCAAAAAAGCTTCTCTTTGAAAACATTCGAAATTTTCCTATTTCGAAAAAGCTTCTCTTTGAAAACATTCGAAATTTTCCTATTTCGAAAAAGCTTCTCTTTGAAAACATTCGAAATTTTCCTATTTCGAAAAAGCTTTTCTTTGAAAACATTCGAAATTTTCTTATTTCGAAAAAGCTTCTCTTTGAAAACATTCGAAATGTTCCTATTTCAAAAAAGCTTCTCTTTGAAAACATTCGAAATTTTCCTATTTCGAAAAAGCTTCTCTTTGAAAACATTCGAAATTTTCCTATTTCGAAAAAGCTTCTTTTTGAAAACATTCGAAATTTTCCTATTTCGAAAAAGCTTCTCTTTGAAAACATTCGAAATTTTCCTATTTCGAAAAAGCTTATCTTTGAAAACATTCGAAATTTTCCTATTTCGAAAAAGCTTCTCATTGAAAACATTCGAAATTTTCTTATTTCGAAAAAGCTTCTCTTTGAAAACATTCGAAATTTTCCTATTTCGAAAAAGCTTCTCTTTGAAAACATTCGAAATTTTCCTATTTCAAAAAAGCTTCTCTTTGAAAACATTCGAAATTTTCCTATTTCAAAAAAGCTTCTCTTTGAAAACATTCGAAATTTTCCTATTTCGAAAAAGCTTCTCTTTGAAAACATTCGAAATTTTCCTATTTCGAAAAAGCTTCTCTTTGAAAACATTCGAAATTTTCCTATTTCGAAAAAGCTTTTCTTTGAAAACATTCGAAATTTTCCTATTTCGAAAAAGCTTCTCTTTGAAAACATTCGAAATGTTCCTATTTCAAAAAAGCTTGTCTTTGAAAACATTCGAAATTTTCCTATTTCAAAAAAGCTTCTCTTTGAAAACATTCGAAATTTTCCTATTTCGAAAAAGCTTCTCTTTGAAAACATTCGAAATTTTCCTATTTCGAAAAAGCTTCTCCTTGAAAACATTCGAAATTTTCCTATTCCGAAAAAGCTTCTCTTTGAAAACATTCGAAATTTTCCTATTTCGAAAAAGATTCTCTTTGAAAACATTCGAAATTTTCCTATTTCGAAAAAGCTTCTCTTTGAAAACATTCGAAATTTTCCTATTTCGAAAAAGCTTCTCTTTGAAAACATTCGAAATTTTCCTATTTTGAAAAAGCTTCTCTTTAAAAACATTCGAAATTTTCCTATTCCGAAAAAGCTTCTCTTAGGAAATCCTGAAAATTTTCCTATTTCGAAAAAGCTTCTCTTTGAAAACATTCGAAATTTTCCTATTTCGAAAAAGCTTCTCTTTGAAAACATTCGAAATTTTCCTATTTCGAAAAAGCTTCTCTTTAAAAACATTCGAAATTTTCCTATTTCGAAAAAGCTTCTCTTAGGAAATCCTGAAAATTTTCCTATTTCGAAAAAGCTTCTCTTTGAAAACATTCGAAATTTTCCTATTTCGAAAAAGCTTCTCTTTGAAAACATTCGAAATGTTCCTATTTCGAAAAAGCTTCTCTTTGAAAACATTCGAAATTTTCCTATTTCGAAAAAGCTTCTCTTTGAAAACATTCGAAATTTTCCTATTTCGAAAAAGCTTCTCTTTAAAAACATTCGAAATTTTCCTTTTTTGAAAAAGCTTCTTTTTGGAAATCCTGAAAACTTTCAGCGTAGTTACGGAATTTTTCACCTAAATCTTCAAATATGATCCGGAAATGTTCTTGCGAGTTTGGCGGATCTGAACGTCTTAGGATCGCCAGAGGATCTTCTTCTGGTTTGGCGCCAAATCAGGCAGATGGTTTGGTTCCTTTTGGTAACCAGCAATCAAATCCGTCTAACACTTTGGGTACTGGATTTAATCCAATACAAACCGTCTCTTTCTCATCATTTTTTGCTTTTCTGTATTCCTGCCGGAGGTGAATCTTCCTATCGGTGATTTACACCTTGAAATCCTCTTTCCCCCTCTTCAGTACTATGCCCATTTCCTTTCCCCACCAGATGGCGTCTGGGTCCTGGTGGAAAGTTCGTGTTCCTTCGATTCACGGCTTAAACTCTTACCTAGTGGATAAAGAGTTGGACTTCTAGCGTCAAGGCACGGGATCGATTCCAGCGAACTCGAACACAAGATTTCTTGCGGCCTGCCGAGCTGACCGCCCCCCTGGATGGTTACCCTGATACCCACGCACCTCCTGCGGGGAGAGGATTATTAGCGTCATCTTGCACATAGCCAATCGCAGCAGCGCTATCATTTTCCTTATCGCCTTCAAAACACAGGGGCGGGTAGTTATAAGAGCGTTGATGTGGAACAACCACAGATTTATTTTTAAGGCCAAATTTTTGTGCACCTGGTATATGGATGGTTGACCCCACTCGCCCCACACCACCCAGAGACCTCTCTCCACCCCACACACACACCTCTCCCCAACCCACCCGAACACCTCTCCCACCGCACCCAAACACCGCCCTCCACCCCACCCACACACCTCTCCCCACTCCACCCAAACACCTCTCCTCACCCCCACCCACACACTTCTCCTCACCCCATCCGAACACCTCTCCCCACCCCACCCACACACCTTTACCCACACCACCCACACACCTCTCCCCATCCCACCCAAACACTCCCCCCCCACCCACACACCTCTCCCCCCCCACCCACACACCTCCCCCCACCCACACACCTCTCCCCATCCCACCCAAACACTTCTCCCCCAACCCACCCGAACACCCCTCCCCACCCCAACACCTCTCCCCACCCCCACCCCACCCTAACACCTCTCCCTACCCCCACCCCACCCTAACACCTCTCCCCACCCCCACCCCACCCCACCCCACCCTAACACCTCTCCCCACTACTCTCTTTGTTACCCAGTTGTCTATTTTTCTATTTTCCTTTTTTCTTTCACGACTTTTTTTGGTTGCTGATTTTTAGCGGTCTCCTTTCGCCATTTTTTGGATCCGTTTTAGGTAGTTTTGGGGGAGGGGCGCTTTCCAGCCTTTTGATTAGAGGCCTTTCCCCCCAAAAAAAATGTTCTCTGGTTTAGAGGAACTCTTTGCCACCCATCCCCCCCGAGGAGATGGGGTTTGGTGGTAACCTTTGGAGACAGCGAAATTGGTACCCGAAGGAGCGACCGGTCCTCCCGATCCGAGCGATTGGGGTTTAATATCAGTTGGCACTGCCTTCCCACCCCTGGGGCTGAAGTTGTGCACCCCACCTGCCCCACTGTTGGTAGAACTTGCTGCTTTTTATCTTCCACTATTTTTACCATTTTCCTCTCTTATTCCTGACAATCGAGGGAGTGAATGATGTGTGTGTATGGATGACGGCCCCTCCTTCTCGCAGTTTCAAGAGGTGGTGATCCACTCTATTTCTTGTAGACTCGCTTATCCTCATTCCACTTTATTACATACCTTAGACTACCCCTTTCCTACTGGTTTGCCACCACCCAACCTTTCCTTCTACTATTCAGAGGGGTTTTGGTAGCTCAGCGCATTTTGGTTTCTTACCAGAAGCTGGCTGCGTGGTAGGGTATATTGGGAGGTCCATACCAGCAGCGAGGGTCGGAAATTCAAGAGCTGCAGGAAGTGGTAGGTGTGGGATGTCATGGGTTACCGACTCTCCTCACCGATTCCAGTCCCCATGTGAGGTGGGTACGCTGACCCCACCCTTTCTGGATTAAAGGACAAGGACGAGGTCGCCATTTTCCCGGATCAGGTTGCCAAAGCCCATCTTAGACCACATTTTGGTAAATCTGATCCTATGGGGAGATGCCCATACCTCTCGGGAGGGGAGGGGGTATTGTTAGGCCATAGTATCTTTTTTCCATGTATCCTCTTTTTTTACTCTGCCCACGAGTGAAAGGAGTGCAGAAGAGGGTTGAGTGAGGAATATATAGCTACCTCCAAGCATGATCTCGTCTCCACTAGATACCAGATAGAGGGAGATAACTCCAAGCACCCTTTAACCGGGAGAGACGCCCCCTTCCCACCGGAAGTGAGTGGCAACTTTGCTCTCCCTTTACCACATTCGGAGACATCCACAGGCAGTTCCACTTCGACGGGGAAAATGCACCCCCCTCCCCCTCCCACTTTTTCAAGTGTCCTATGTCTGCGAGTAATGATGGTTCCTATTTACCTCATTTCTCGAAGTCGCCTCTGAACGACTCTCTCGTTTGACAAATGCGACCCTCTTTTTCTTCGGACGGGGCCCTCCATTGCCCAAAAGAGGACGCGGGACCACCTCCGTACAGTCATCTGCTTCCGAGCAGAGCAGTTAGATAGAACGAAATCCCTTAGAGGAGCAATGGATGACTGAGGTCATTGTCCCCCCCCCTGCCCCTGACCCGTTTATCGTAACCTTCTTGGGGGCCGGCGTGACCATAACACAATTTTCACCGATTGATGTTGTCTCGCCGACCCTCACCCCCTCCCTGACGTATAGAATGCATTAATGCAAGCAGGACATAGCCATAGCAGTCCCCAGGTGGGATCTTCACCCCTTTTTGGAGGAGGGGGCTGCAAAATGAGGCCTCTCTCGAGGTGATCGAGGAATCGAAGGCCTGGTGGGAGGTACACCCAAGCTTAAGTCCGTCCCTGAGCGAGATCCTACCGAAGAAACACGGAGAGGGGAGGTACCGGGTCGAGGAGGTTACATCATCTAGCCTCGGACCCCCTTCTGGGAATGAAATTAGAGGCTTCATTCCCTTTCCCCCCCCCACCCCTCTCCTCCATAGAAGATGAATAAAAGGAAAAGGAAAATAGGTGATCCTCATCTTCGTCGGTAGTTTTCTTGGACGGAAGTTTGCCCTGCCGATTCAGTAGGTGGCTCGTCCGGGCTCAGGGCGTCTTAGGGAGGAGGGAAAGACTCCGAAACTCCAAGCAGAATAATGTCAATGTGAGTGAAACCTTGCCACGTTGGATCCACTCATCAAGATGCTACTCGTCGTATTCGAGACCACCAGCTTTAAATGTTTTCTAGAAATTAATTCGACCGAGAGAAGCATGTTGCCAGTGGACAAATATTCCACCAATGTCCGGCGTTAGCTATGGTTCATGGTAGGGAGCCAAATGTGAGCGGTTTTTCGGGGAGGCACTCTGCTGGTGAATGCGGCTGATCCTGCCCTGACGGACATTCGTGTTCTTCAGACGCTCGAGAGCTTACTCTATCATGAGCTACGTGAAAGGTAAATTCTATGGGAGAGCCTCATTAACCACTTTTTGTAAGATAGCACGGAAGAGCTGGCCTGCCAAAACATGGCAAGGTGTAGCGTGTGGTCGGGAAAAAGGGAGGTGGGGGGGGGGCATCAAGACCAACCCGTAAACAGTTAGTCACATTCGGCAGGCTCTCGGAGTCCGCGAGAGCTGGTGAGTACCGCACCCTCTGATCCAGGCCCCCTCAAGGCCTACCACCATCGTAGCTAGTGCACCTAGTAGGAATCCTAGTGGTTCTACCTCCGACAGACGCCACTCTCATAGATTTGGTAGCAATGCGACCTGCCCCTCCCCCCTCTCCCCATCACTACTCTCGGAGAGCGAAGGGACATATCGGCCTCACCGAGTTGTTAGCCTGGTGAGACCACACACCAGAGCTTCTAAAGTCGGCCCCCTAAAGGAGGGTAACAATAAGAAAGCTTCGGTTCACGTGGCCCCTGTCAGAATAAATCGAAGAGGTTTACTGTGCTCATTTGGACCGTAAACATGCAGCACTTGAGGAAAAGAGGCCAGCATTAATCAAATGAAGAGTAGTACTCTTTCATATCGCAAGAGATACCATAAAAAAAGATTGACAGTTTAGATTCAGAACCAACCAGTCGTCCTCCAAACTCACACGACTTAGCCCCTTTCTAGAAGTTTAGCGAATCACCTGAAGAGAATGAAGCTGTCAATAACATAAAAAGTCGAAACAATCTTATTGACTTTAGTAAATTAAAAGTCAAAAGATTTTTACACACGTGGTATTGAAAGGTTAGTAGAAAGAGAAAATAGTGGAATAAACTGGGGGAAATTCTACTATTAAATTTATATATATATATATATATATATATATATATATATATATATATATATATATATATATATATATAATTAACTATAAAATAACTTCAAAGAGTTGTTTGATTCCTATCCGTAAAAATAATAATGATCATAGAAAAAGATGCCGACATATTTATGGAATGGTTTAGTATGTAAGTTTGTAATGGAAAACAACCGCTGGTCGGCTTACTCATGAGTGTGCCAATCCAAAAACCCAGTTAGGCCAATCCACAAACCTAGTTAGGCCAATCCAAAAACCCGGTTCAGCCAATCCAAAAATCCAGTTTGGCCAATCCAAAAGAGACTTGGTAGAATACGAGAAAGGCTGGAACACGCTTGTTTGAAGGCGAGGAGGAGGTTAGGAGTGTCAGTATAGTAGGCGGAAAATCGAAAAAGATGTATGGTAGAGGCTTGGCTTAGTTTATGGTTAATTGGTTTTAAGATAATTTAGTTTGGTTTTGCTTGGTATAGATGAGTGGAGTTCCGCTTGGTTCAATTAGGTTAGCTTTTCAAGATTTATTTAGGTTAAGGCGGGTTTAGTGTGTTTGTTTAAGTTTTATTATGGTTGGTGTGGCTTTATTATTTTAGGTTCCCTTTGGTTTGGTTCGGTTAGGATAATTTCAGTTTCTTTAGTTTAGTTTGTATGGTTTATTTGATGAGTTGACTCAGTTAGGTTAGGTTTTGTCAGCTTTAATTGCGTTAGCTTCGTTTGGGTTCGGTTGATCAGTTCAGGTATTTAGCTCCCACTAGTGAGAGAAATCCTTTCTTATCTTTCTGAATTTTTGTCTTTCTTATGCACTTTGTTTCCACTTTTTAGCCTAGTTTTTGAAAATTATCTCTCTATTTTGCTTCTGGTCTTCTTTTCTTTTCGGTCGTCTTTTATCAAGTGAAGTCCAATGGGTATTTTTTTCTGGTCCATCTATCGTCTTGGAATCCTGTTACTCAAGCTTGCATAGCTCCATATCTCGAAGTTTGGTTTTTCATGTATCCAAATTGCTATTTTTCTGTCACACCAAGTTTTCTCCATCATAATGCGTTCATTGGCTTTTTGTGTTGTTCTAAGTTTTTATGTAAGTGTTATGGTCAGGTTCCAAGTTTCTCCTCAATAGGTCATAGATAGAATTATGTAATTAGGTCATAGTTGGGCTTATGCTTTGATGGTATAGTTTTCTTTTCAGGCACTTGGTCATTTTGATTTGGAAAATGATGCTTGTCTTTCCAAATGATGCTTGGTTTGATTAGGTTAGGTTAAACAGACTGGTTATTTTAAGTTTGGCTTGAATTGGTTGACTTTGGATTGGTTTCGTCAGATTGAATTTTGTGTCAACTAGCTTTGCCTTGGCTTGGTTCTGTTTAGTCTTGACTTGGTTAAGAGAGACTTGGTATAGGTCAGGTTAAGTTGGTTTGCTAGATATGATTTGATCTCATTAAAACATGTGTTCTTTTCACACATTGCCCCCCCCCCCGATACATAGCGGATTCATTTGGACCACAGTTCTAATTATATATAGTTTTATTATAAACCCTTCTTTAACCATATTTTCCACCTTTATGCTATCTCCTGGCCATCTTTAAGCTTCTTTGATCTTCGGTGGCTTCGTTATATACCATCTTGTTACTCTTCGTCCTTTTTTATATATCTTATTTCTCAAAGTAACCTAACATAACCTTACTTGATGCATCTTCTCTCACAACACTTTTATTCAGCACATGCGTCGCGACACAATCTTATAAGGCTAATCGCCAGATAAGCGTTGTGAATATAACGTCCGGGCACAAAGGTCTCAATTTCGGTCTCATAAAGGTATCATTACAAAATACGTTAGAAAGAAATGCGAAATATATATATATATATATATATATATATATATATATATATATATATATATATATATATATATATATATATATATATAAGATAGTGAAACCACTGTATAAAGTGTATGATAAACTACATACTGAAATTAGTCTCGTAAATTAAACTTTTGGCTTCTATACAGTGGTTTTAATATAATATACCATAACTCGCCATTGAGTTCTTTTCCTTATATATATATATATATATATATATATATATATATATATATATATATATATATATATATATATATATATATATATATAAAGAAAGAGCAAATACAGGTTCTGCGGGTGATAATACAACCACACCACAGGGCTAGGCCATTTTTATTTTCTGTCTTTCAAATAAAATTTGAAGACAGAAAGAAAGATGCAGAAGCCTGGTTTAGCTAACTATAAATACATATAGTGAAAGAAGAATCAAAATTAGACGTGAATGAGCAAATGAGACAAGAAACCTGAGTTTTTTAAAGGCAAGAGAGAGGGACATTAGAAGAATCCAGAATCAAAGGGAGCAGAGGGCGGCACAGTGAAGGCGATCCTTTACCGAGAAGACAGAAATAACGCCAGGAAAAAAAAGTTTTTGAAAATTCCTGGCCGGGACTCAAACCCGGGTCCTATAAAAACCTGGCAAATAAAAATGGCTTAGCCCTGTGGTGGTTGTATTATCACCCGAGGAACCTGTAGTTGCTATCTTGGTATGTGACGTGGACAGTGAGCCTTTAAATTGTGAGCGGGTAAGAGGATGTGGTATAAAAATTCCTTGGAGGTTCCTAGCTTATGGAGATACTGGGTTTGATGGGGTAACGCTTTGGGCGAAACATAGTTACTGTGCCTGGGAGCTCAGCGGTAAAGCATCTAACCGGCAATCAGCAGACCCGGGTTCGAGTCCCAGCCAGGAATTTTCCAAAACTTTTTTCCTTGGCGTTATATCTGTCTTCTCGGTAAAGAATCGCCTTCACTGTGCCGCCCTCTGCTCCCTTTGATCCTGGATTCTTCTAATGTCCTTCTCTCTTGCCTTTAAGAAACTCAGGTTTCTTGTCTCATTTGCTCATTTGCGTCCATTTGATCTTCCTCTTGTACTATATATATATATATATATATATATATATATATATATATATATATATATATATATATATATATATATATATATCCACCCTTTTTATTTTCCAAAGCAATTTTATAAGCATTTCAATTGTATTATTCTACATTAATTACATATTTTTCAGACATGTGTATCGTTCAATTATATTGTTAGTTTTTAAAATGTAAAAATTGTCAGATGTATGAAGTGAATTTCCATTGTTGCAATTTGTCGTAGAATAGGCTCTCGACGATATACCATATATAACTATTCGTTGAGGGAATTATTCTAATATTTTGAGTGCGTGGTAATTTGATTGACCGAGGTTAGTCCAAAGGAAAAGGGGGCCTGGAGAGGCTTATTTATCTTCAATATGCTTAAGAAGTGGAATGGAAAAAGGATAAATAATATGGCTACCATTAATAAAATTGAGTTTTATTAATTAAACTATCAACAACACACAACAAAAATGTTTACATAAACGGAGAATGAAAAGGGTCGTGGGAATATCTGACTAATCCGAGGATTAAGATTTGGAGAGATTTAAAAAGGTAAACAAATAAAAATTAAAGGCGGGAAATGGTTCGCTAAACCATATAAAGCACAGGGTTGCGTTGACAAAAGGTTAAATGATTAAAGGTAATGCTCAGTTTACGTAATTACAAAGTTGTTGTGCAGAGGAAGACGATGCGAAGGAATCTTCGGTCCACTAGTGATTTCCAGCAGAAGGGTTCTTCGAGAGGTTGTCCTTAACGAAGTGGAAGGTCTGTCTTCGAAGAGTGAGAGCGAAGTGGGGGTCGGAAGTACAAGCGCTCTTTGTGACAGCAAATCGGAGATGTTCTAGATGAACAATGGAGGTTATTGTTGAAACTAAGCGTTCTCTTGAAGAACATTAAAAAGGGGGGGAATTAAATTATCCGGACGTGATGTCTTGGGAACCGTTTCTTAACGAACGGGCTTGAAGAACAATGGCTGTTTTAACGTTGTTCTCTTCCTGAACAACAGGAAGGGGGGGGGAGAACCGTCTCTTGTCAAACGGGCTCAAAGAACAATGGCTATTCTAACGTTGTTCTCTTTCTGAACAACAGGGGGGGCCTTGTTGACTTGGCGTCTCGAAGGACACAAACCTTGGCACTCAAGAGATATTGTTCTTCTGGACAATAAGGGGGTTCTCGAGGTAGAGAGTTCCTAGGTGCACAAGGAAGACCGGATCGGCGTGATGCCTTGCGAAGATAATCGGGATCTGATCTGCCTCAATGGGGAAAAGCTATGATATAAATAGTCGAAGCCCTCCCGTTGGCGTAGGGAAAATTGAGTGGGAGGCTTCGGGGGAATGTCCTGCTGGCGCCTGAGAAAATATCTTATCTGCCCATAAGCCTAATTCAATCTGGCGAGATCGACGTATGGAGGCGAAACGGGGAAGTGAACCTCCTTGATTCAACATTGGCTATGATGGGAGATAACGCGCTTCTGCTTCCTCTCGCAGGCAGGATGCACGTGGCTAAGCATGGTTTAAATGTGATAGAGGCTGAATTAAAGCGGCCTCAGACCATTCTATCACACAATTCAAAGGTTAAATAAATCACATCTCAATTTGTTTTATTTGCCGGGTACTTATGTATGTGTGTATGTGTGTGTGAATTCTTTTGTATCTCAGCGTGTGGCTTGTGATCGTGAATAAAAATGCGACTTCCAGTTCTCCTTCCCTTTTGGAATGTATTTGTGATTTACTTGAATGTTAGAGTGTGGGTGCGGGGTGGGTAAGTGGGCGTGCGCTGCTGACTTCGCTCGCAGCAGTGGAACACGCAATGCGGTGCTTAAACGGGGAGGAAGGGGGTGGGGGCTTAGATTGAAGTGGCAATGACAAACGTCGACTTACTTTAGAAAATGTGCTGTCGTTTACACATACACTACCGAGCAAAATAAGAGACAATTTTCCTTTATTAAAATATATATTTTTTAAATATATGATGACTCGGTAAATGAAATTTCCATGGTACATAGAAGTATGTATTTAATATAATTTATGAAAATTTCATATGATAAAATCGTATATTCGAGAAATTATACGAAATAAAATATTGGCACGTGCAAAATTAGAGAACGATCATTCAGAGAACTGCTTAGCAAGCAAATACACTAGAAACAAAGCAAGATTTAGCAACGATGAAGCTTAAAACACTTAATATGAAGTGTTGAAGTCTTTGTTTTCAATTACTTCGGCCCAACAACGACCAAAGCCCTCACCAGTTTTTTGCAAATTTCGAGAGTTATTTTGTTCTATTCTTAATCGATTTTCCTCCATAAATCTGTCACTGTTGAAGGCTGTTGGTCTCGAACTTTGTCTCCAATAATCTCCCAGAGATCCCCAATTGGGTGGAAGTTTAATTTCTGAGCAGGCCACTTCATTACTTCGATATCTTCTTGTTCGAAATAATATTTTACTCGCTTTGCAGTATGGCATGACACAGTGTCCTGAATAAATACTGCTGACTGGTTCAGAGATGCTCGGAGTAAAAGTAGGACATGTTTCTGCACGAGGTTTGGATGCCAATTCGAACTTCCTGTTCCAATTATTCGCCCTAACGGATCAAATCCTTCAGACAAAAATATCCCATATCTCCTGACGCTGCCTCCTCCATGAATGTTAAACTTTTTAACACCTTTAAGGTTAGGTCTGTCACGTGCAGCGGGTCTAACAAAGCATCTGCCATCAATCCAACTAAATTAAATTTACTTTCGTCGCTGAAATAGATTCTCTCCCAATCTTCATCCCTCCAAACAAAATGAGATTTTGCATATTCGAGTCTTGCATTCTCGTTCTTCTTAATGGTGATTGGTTTGGTTGTTGGAAAATAAGCTTTTAAACCAGATGCATTGAGACGACGGGACACTATGCAACGGCTCGCTTCTTTGCCATTATCAGTTTTAAGTTTTTGAGAAATTCCTGCTGCAGTCTCGAAAGAATCCAAATTATAGAAGTGCCTAATAGCTCTGTCTACTTGAATGGTAGATATGCGAGGTAGACCGACTTTTGCAGGAAATCCAAGGATTTATTTTCATTGCCTAATTTCAGAACGTGTGAAATCACACTCTTCGGCCTTCCTACTTCTCTTGAATTTGCAGGAAGAGTCCTCCTCGAAGTCTACGAACGAACAATTCTCTGACACAGCTCAGGAGTCATTTTCAATTGTGGTGGCATTCCTGAAGAGTGAGTACTACAATGGTGATTGTACAGTTCTCAACTACTGACTAAACTGTTACCAGATGATTTCAAACACTTTATAGAATCTTCTGGAAAAAATCGTTCTTTTATTTTGCTTGTCAATTTTTTTATTTTTTTTAGTCTATTTAATATAATTTATTTAATATACAATAGTATCATGAAATCTTCATGAAATATATTAAATGCATGCCTTGATGCCCCATGGAAATTACCTATTCATCTTATTTTTGGAAATATTTTAATAAAGGGAAAATCATTCTCTTATTTTGCTCGGTAGTGGAGAGGACAGCGACTGCCTGGCTGGGTGGCGTCCTCTTCGGTGGCTGCCTACACTTGTGAGAGGTCTTTCTTCTCTTCCTGATCGCCCGCTAGAATAGTGGTTAGCGCGCTTGCCCGGCAATCGTTGGGTCGGCTGTTCGAATCTCCGTCTGGAGTCTTTTTATAAAAAGCTGATACTATTAATAGGCAGGTTACCTCCGTGGCTGGGCGGCACGGAGGGAACGGGTAGGTGGAGCTCGTTGCCATGGCGGACAGTCCACCTAAGAGAAGGATCACTCAGATTTCAAAACCCAATGATAAGCCGGGTCTCAAAGGCTGAACAGCCTCCTACCCGGGTTTCTACTGGGAATAACTGAGAGTGGTGCCCAGACGCCGGGGTAGGCTGTGTGCTGTTGTTTGAGGACGGGGAATCCGAGAGAGTTGTTTTGGCCTCCGGAGATGCTTCTATCTTTTTGCTCTGAATGCTCCTAAATGATGTAAAATCCGGCCCTGTGTGGAGATATGAAAAGGGATTGTTAGGGGATTTATCCCTCTCCAATGTACATCTTAAAGATGCCTTTTATTTCTCAGTGGGGATGGGACCCCTTGATTAACGTGGGGTCAGAACCATGGGTATCCAAAGCGGGTATCTCCATATGGCGACTAACCATACCCGATGTAAATTGACTTTGTTGTGATCGTAATCGGTGTTTTCACTCGGCTAATTCATAGTCCTAGGCTGAGATAAAGGGGAAGAGAGAGCAGACATGATAGAAAATCGATACCAATGGGGACAACTGATTTATGTCCTCATCTCTCTCGCCCCTAGCAACAAGGAGTTACCCTGTTGGCCTGTTTCACTTGATACCTAGAGGGACTGTACGCCCTCCCAACCTGAGTGCAAATAAGGGATTCCCGTCACTGGGTTGATTCGAACTCTCTGATGGGGTCTGACAAAGTTGTCGGTGCGCTTTCCCTTCGCCTCTTCTCAGCGCTCCTTTACTTTTCTTCTTTTTAACTCCTGTGAAGCAACCGGGTCTATGGGTGATGCAAATCTCGTGTTGTGTTCATCTTCTGTCCACACCGAGTCACTGGCTCAATGTAGCCAGCTAAAACCAATGCTACCAAAGGTAATTGAGGTCACTGAGTTAAAATATGATATAAGTTGAACACCAGTTGGTGCCACTTAGTGTGCTAGAAGTGCTAAGTAGGCCATTTTCACTACAGGTCCATTAGACCATGTCCTTCTAGTTTTTCTCCCTTTTTTACCACTACCGTCTCGACCTTTTCTATACACGGACTGGGAACCAAGAGGAACTGTTCTAACCTGGACTGAGCTCGATTCGCCAGATAGAGTACCTGAGCGGACTCCACCTAATCTACTCGTTAGTGGACCCGCCTATCTCTACTTTTCTTTATTACATACCCGCCTATCCTCTTCCAAACTTGCTCTTCTATCCACAGAGATTCCGGCATCTCAGTGAACTTCCGTCCTTTTAACAGAACTTAGCAAATGACAGTGTATACCCTGAAGTCCCAACATGCTGCGATGAGCGAAATACCGCCGGCTTTAGGCCATCAGCTCTGGTCCGTCGACTCTGCCCATCCTTTTTCCTAGTGCACATATCAGGGGCTCGGTCAGCACTATCCTGTATGGTCAAAGCTCGAAGACAAATTTGCCTGAATGGCGGCCCGGGTTGTCAATGTCCATCTTAGCTCGAACCCATAGGCCGAGTATTTGTAAATTATCATATTCTTTAAATTTCTGATCCCAAGAAGACTTTCTACTAACCTCCTAAGACGTTCGGGTGGCATAGTATCTACTTTTCATACATCTATTTTATAATTCTTTTTACTTTAATTATGGGGACAATTGAATGAAATAGTGGGCGACGTGAAATGTACGAAGAACCACCTTCAATCGCGGCCTCGCCCTCCCTAAGGCTCGGGGAGGACGAGATAACACGAGAAACCCCTTCGACCGGTAGAGGGGCTCCCCTCTTACCATCTGCATGCTGCAAAGCGGCCTACGCTCTGCCATTTTTGGAGCCACTCTCGGGCAGCTCAACATCACAAAATTATCTGCCCCTCCTGTACTTTCTATGTGGCCCTTCCAACTTGCTTCTAGTGGAGAGGAGGTTTAATCTTCTCCTACGCTTATAAGTAAGGTGGCTTCCCCCCTCACACCCTTCCTTAGAGTCGCCTATGGATGACTCTATCTTTGCACCAGCGGCGGTCCCCTTTGCTTTCACAGGGCACTGTGGCCGGTGAGTATGACGCCGCACTCAAACATAAACTTCATGAAAGATGTGGTTTATGCGAGGTAACTCTCGGACTACTTTTTAGAAGACATCCCCTTAGAGCAGGCCTATGACAAGGCAGTCCAGGTCAAACGCCAAATGAGCTTCGGCTCCTATGCTTCTACCTAAGCCTAAACTGTGTGGCTCGTTGTCAGTGGATACTCCAACGCAGTGATCCCCGTATTCCAAGCCGCTTTGCCCACCAAAGATTTCAAGGCGGAGGGAGAAAAAGACTCGTATGGCGAGCCCAACCTTTCCCGATAAGTTTTAGTGGGCGACAGCACCTTGTTTGGCCAACAGTGCCACAAATTCTGCCTAAGGGAAGCGTACAGCTAGTTCCATGATGGTCTTCTCTTCGGAAAGGACCCCCACATCTCCTCTGAGCTAGACCTAGAACGCAAATTCTTACAATGTGATTGCCGGCGACCCTCTAGATCTAAGAGATTTTGCGACCCAGCCACTACGGGATTGGGGCCAAGCAGGGGTAGACGCAATTTACACCCGGCATGATATCTCCGTTTTTCTATTTGCTATAAATACCTCTTTTCAGGCATATTAATGCAGCTACACCTTGACCGGCGGAAAGCTGTAATTTCTCCTTACATTTCACCACTCCCCTTGCAATTTCTACTACTCGGGGATTTAAACGCGAGACAAGCCTCTTTAAAGAGACTACTCAAACAATTTCAGAGGTCAGCTCCTTGCCGACCTGATTGACTAGTCGGATATAGGTGTCCTAAATATGGATGAGTTTACGTATCACTGTCCTTGAACACCTTCATTTTTCTGTCTTAATTTGTTCTTCTGCTCTCCTGGTGCACAGCCTGATTTTGGATGGGAGATGGTCGACGACCTCCATAGTAGTGATCACTTTCCCACTCAAATACCATTTTCTGTGCCGCTGATGCCTGAAAGACCACCTCAGTAGTGCTTGGAGCGGGAGCATTATTCCGCATTTCAGGAAATTATTGATTTCTCTCTCCTAGTCAAGGAGTTTAGGTCAGTTGATGAGGCCGTTGAGTTCTCTGGCAAACTCATCGCTGTGGGCCTAACTACTATTCCTAGATTGTCTTGTCGTTTTGCATGCCAGCCGCTTCCTTGGTGGTGAGCTGAGTGTTAGACGGCTCTCAGCCAGGAGCGTTATGCCCTCATGCGCTATAAGAAAAGTCCAAACAATTTCACTGTCGGTGAATTTCGTTGAACTAGGGCTAGGTTCCGATATGTTTCGAAGTACGCCCGCCACTCTTCTTGACGGGCATACGTGTCTTCACTTAACGGGAAGATCCATCTAACAGAGGTGTGGAAGCAAGTCAAAAGGGTTCGGGGCAAGTTCTCGAAGAACTCTCCATCCAATCCATGAAAATGGAATCAGTTCGCAATTTCAGACCACAAGGCC
The DNA here is from genome assembly GCA_963969495.1 of Ceratothoa steindachneri. Classification (NCBI taxonomy): domain Eukaryota; kingdom Metazoa; phylum Arthropoda; class Malacostraca; order Isopoda; family Cymothoidae; genus Ceratothoa; species Ceratothoa steindachneri. The sequence goes on along the minus strand of CAXAKS010000005.1, from coordinate 149,328 downwards.
ATGGCGGAGTCCTTCGCGATTGCTTTCTTTGCATTTTCTAGCCAGAATGCTGCTCCATCAGCATTCAATTCCCGTCATGATGTCGTTGAAGGCCGCCGACTAGACTTTACCTCTAAGAGGCGGAGAACCCTTCAACGACAGGATTAAATTGAATTAGTTGCCTTCCACTCTCGCTTCGTGAGCAGACACCGCCCCTAGTACGGACGATGTTCCGTACGCCATGCTTCGACACCTGGGTGAGCGAGGCATGGCCATTCTGTTAGATTTGTTCAAGAGGATCTGATAGAAGGTATCCTCCCAGTCTCGTGGTGAATCGCTACTGTGCTCACTTTTCGCAAACCGGGGAGAGATCACTCCCCAGCCGGTTTCTGTCCAATCTCTCTAACCTCCTGCGTGTTCAAATTGATGCAGAAATTAGTAAATATTAGATTGCCTTTTCTGTACAGCAGAGGCCATCTGTTTTTTGCACAGTGCGGCTTTCACAAGTAACACTCCAGGTTGGATGCTCTCTTCCGACTGGAAAATGCTGTTTCCAAGGACTTCCTTTGTAGACAGCACTACGCCAGGGTGTTTTTCAATTTGGAAAAGGCCTCTGATAGCGCATGACGATAAAGTTTCATGTAAACTCTCCACACGATGGGAGCGAAGGTACACGTCCCAATCTTTATTTCTGAATGTAATCGATATCGTTTATGCCACATAGGGGGAAAGGATCCCTTCCCGGCCCAATGGAGCAGGAAGAGTGCCTTCCGCACGTAAGTGTCTTCAGTGTCACACTCTTTACTCTGAGCATCAACAGTATCACCTCAGTCCTGCCGGAAGATGTTCTCTCTATGCTATACCTGGATGACCGCATCCTTCTTATACCAAGCGCACAGGTTTCGATTCCCCTTGGCCAGCAATAATGTGGTGCACTTCTGCTGCTATCTGCTTGGGCTCCAGCCCAACCCAGACTTGTTACTAAATTGGTCTTGCCTGAAAGAGGTGGATTTGCACCGTTTCCTTGGTCTTGTGTTTTGATAGACGCGTCACCTTGGAGGCTCATATCTGCAGCCTTAGGGTATTTTGTACCCGAGCCATGGACACTTTTCGACCGATCCTTTGTTCATTGAAAGCTTGACTACGGTTGAAAGTTTTGCGCATCCGCAGCCGAGCGTGTATTGCTCAAGGTTGACTTGATCCACCACACCGCCTTCCGTTTGGCGACCAATGCATTCCGCACTTCCACCATTGCGAGCCTACTTTTCGATCTCAGGGAGATGCCACTTTCTCTAAGCCGTGCACAGTGCATTATGCACCTGTACGAGTCAGATTTGAGTTTCCCTTCGTCGCCAAGGGCTGTCACCGCATCCGCATAAAATCTCGACGGTGGAGTGTCTTGTTCCACCCAGGAGGCTACCCGGGAGGGTACCACCTTTAACTATTTGTCGCCACACCTCTGCTCCCAAAGCTTCTACAGCACCGAGAGTATTGCGTTCGGCCTTTTTGGAGCACACTTCGTGTCAAGCTGGATACGTGCCAGTGTACAGGGATGGTTACAAAGACCCAGGAAGAGGGGCAGGTTCCATTCCCTATTCACTCTGTTTCAGGTCAGCGAAGCTCTACCCTGCGCTGATTCTGTCTTCACGGCCGTGCTGGCCTCTTCCATTTCATTTAATTCTCTTTAGTGTTAGACGCATTATCCTATGCCAAGTGAGGGAGGGGGGGGTCCTTCCCCTGACGTTAAAACCTACTTCCTTCTTCGTGCTTTTTTGCTTCTGATTTGCTTCTTTTTATTTGTTTTGGTATTGTTTGTACCATTTTAATTTAACTTATTAGCCTATGGATGATTACAGCTGTTTTTGCTTAAGTAGTCTTTTGCCAGATTAGCGCTTAAAAAAAATCATCTTTCCAAGGTAATGAGGTCCTTGTCCTCCTCATCTTTTTATCTTCCACTTCTCCAGAGGAGAAAGGGTCAGACCGGAATAGATACAAAGATAGCAAAGCCGCGTGAAGAATTACCTTCTCAAAGCGCCAAGGACACCGTCTTCTTCGCTCGATTAGGCAAAGGAGGCAAAGAGGCGGATAAGCGTAAATCTGCTCCCTCACGCCACCTCTATATTGGTTATAGGAGGTGTTTTAGGGAAGTAAGCCAACAAACATCTTGCCAACTCAGGACGATCGAGCGTGATACTGCCCTGATCACCGAAGCCTGATAGGGGCGAGGTCCACTTGGCGGGCAATAAAGTGATTCTGGGTGGAGTGTCTCCCCCCATTAGCGCTATAAAACTCCCTGCCATAATGGATGAAAAGAGAAGTTCTGAGATCAAGGGTTTCACCTCAAGATTATACCCCGAAGCGATCGTAGCGGTACATGCAAAGGTTAGACTGAAATCACAGGGGTTAAGGTGACGGACGGGTGGATGGTGTGAAAGAGGGTTAGCAAACGATTTTTTTTATGAAGCTCCACCATTACTTACAGGTGGAGAGAAGATTTTGGGTTTCAAGTGTCACTGAATCCTTCGCTCAGATAGGTGGGTATGAAGAGATATGGTAGAAGTGGTGTTGAAGTGGTGAATGGCGAGTTTTATTGCCCCCCTCCCACTTAAACTCCTTTGGAAGACCGACGTAGGTGTCGGTCGGGGAATGGAGGGAGTGGAAGAGATATAGCAGATCTGAGACTGGTACCTATAACGCTGTTAACAAGTGGAACTGACGCGGTTAGGCAAGTATGGTTGGGCGTCAGACTGCTGGCAGGACTGAGTGATGCACCCTTCAAAAATGGCTAACAGAATACAGAAATTAACCTTGATTTCGTAGAGGACAAGATCATCTAACCTTGATTTGGGGATGGTCTAAATTTTTTAACCTTGATTTAAGAGTGGTCTAGATTTTTAATTCTGGTTTGGGGGTGGCCTAGATTTTAACCGTAGGTTGGGGGTGGGTTAGATTTTAACCGTGGTTTGGGGATGGGTTAGATTTTTAACCCTAATTTGAGGGTGGTCTTGATTTTTAACTCTGGTTTGGGTTGGTCTAGATTGTTTAACCGTGATTTGAGGTGCTCTGGATTTTTAACGGTGATTTAAGGGTGGTCTAAATTTTTAACCCTGATTTAGCGTCGTATAGAGCACTTAAATCTAATTTGGGAGTGGTATTGATTTTAACAGTGATTTGGGGTTGGGCTTGATTTTAATCGTGATTTAGGGGTGGTCTTAATTTTAACTGTGATTTAGGATGATCTATATTCTTTTACCGTGATTTAGAGCAGTCTGGATTTTTTAACTATGATGGTGGTCTGGATTTTTAACCGTTACTTGGGGGTGGTTTTATAATTTAAACCGTAATTTGGGTGTGGTCTAGATTTTTCAAACGTGATGGTCGCATAGATTTTTAAGCGTGATTTTGGGTGTTCTAGATTTTTTTTAACCGTAATTTGGGATTGGTCTAAATTTTAACCCTGGTTTGGGGGTGGTCTAACTTTGAACCTTAAGTTTATGGTGGTCTAGATTTTTTAACCGTGGTTTGGGGTAGTCTAGATTTTCTAATCGTGATTTGGAGATGGTCTAGAATTTTATCGTGATTTAGGGGCGGTCTAGATTTGTTAGTCGTGATTTGGGGTAATCTAGATTTTTTTAACCATGATTTGGAGGTCTAGATTTTTTAGCCGTGATTTGGGGTTGTCTATAATTTTAGGCCGTGATTTGGGGTAGTCTAGCTTTTTTAACCGTGATTTAGAGGTGGTCTAGATTTTCTAATCGTGATTTGGAGTGGGTCTAGATTTTTCAACCGTGATTTTGGGGTGGTCTAGATTTTTTAACGTGAGTTTGGGGTTTTCTAGATTTTTTAACCTTGATTTGGATTTGGTCTAGATTTTTTAACCGTGATCTGGGTGTGGGCTAGAATTTTTAACCGTGATTTGTGGTGGTCTAGATTCTTTTACCGTGATTCGGGGGATCTATATTTTTTAACCGTGATGTGGAGGTGGTCTAGATTTTTTAACCGTGATTTGGGAGTGGTCTAGATTTTTAGCCGTGATTTGGTGTAGTCTAGATTTTATAGCCGTGGAATGGATGTGGAGTAGATTTTTTAGCCGAGAGTTAGGGGTGGTCTAGATTTTTAGCCGTGATTTGAAGTAGTCTACATTTTTTAAATTTGATTTTGGTGTGGTCTAGATTTTTAACCGTGATATGGCAGTCGCCTACATTTCATAGACGTGATTTGCTGTAGTCTAGTTTTTAAACGAGATTTGGACGTGGTCTAGATTTTTTTACCGTGATTTTGGAGCGGACTAGATTTTTAGCTGTGATTTGGGGTAGTCTAGATTTCATAATCATGATTTGGGCGTGATCTAGATTTTTCAGGTGTGATTTGGGGTAGTCTAGATTTATAACCGTGATCTGTAGGTGATCTAGATTTTTAACCGTGATTCAGAGGTGGTGTAGATTTTTAACCGTGATTTGGGGGTAGTCTAGATTATTTAACCTTGATTTGGAGGTGGCGTATGTTTATTAACCGTGATCAGGAGGTGGTCTAGATTTCTTAACCGTGATTTGGGGTGGTCTTGATTTTTTTAACCATGATTTGTGGGTTGCCTAGATTTTTTAACCCTGATTTGAATGTGGTCTAGATTTTTTAGCTGTGATTTCTGGCTGGTTTTGGGGGTAGTTTAGATTTTTTTAACGTGATTTTGAGGTGGTGTATACTTTTTAGCCGAGATTTGGAGGTGGTCTAGATTTTTAGCCGTGATTTGGGTATTCTAGATTTTTTAACCGTGATTTAGGGGTGGTCTAGATTTTATAGCCGTGATTTGCTATAGTCTAGTTTTAAACTGAGATTTGGACGTGGTCTAGATTTTTAACCGTGATTTGGGAGTGGCCTAGATATTTTAGCCGTGATTTGGGAGTGGTCTAGATATTTTAGCCGTGATTTAGGGTAGTCTAGATTTTTTAATCGTGATTTGGGAGTGGTCTAGATTTTTTAATCGTGATTTGGGAGTGGTCTAGATTTTTTAATCGTGATTTGGGAGTGGTCTAGATTTTTTAACCGTGATTTGGGAGTGGTCTAGATTTTTTAGCCGTAATTTGTGGTGGTCCAGAGCATCTAAACTTGATTTGGCGCTGTCTAGATCATTTAACATTGATTTATACTATTCATTGCATTTAACTCTGATTGGGGGGGGAGTAGGGGGGGGGGCGATCCTTTTTGCGAACCTCCAAGGTTATTTATTTTCTCGAATTTAAAGCGCAATAGCAACGAGGCCGCATCCCGTGGAAAGATAGAAAGGCGAGATGTGTAAAGAAAGTGATATAGAGGGAGGAAGATGGGCAGAAGATACATAGCGTCAGATCCTCCTGCAAGCACTGGGGGGCCCGAGAGTGAGCGTGACTCCCCTAGGTATCACGCTCAATAGTCTACACAGGGCGCCTCTTGGGGAGAGGGGGTCTATATGTATGCTCGGGGCTCGAGTGTACTTCCCAAGGTCAACCTCGGTTGCTTGAGTTTCCTGCACAAATCTTCGAACTTGGAATCTGGGGTCAACTTTCCTTTTCCTAACTTCAAAAGATTGATTATGGTTGACAATGGGTGTGTGTGTGGGGGGGGGGGTCCATTTCCTCCCTCAAACCTACCAAAGAGTAGGATTTTGGTTACCCTTCCTTCTTTTCTCGTAAATCGCCAAGACCATGCTTTCCTAAGTCCACTCTCGTCTTCTCCAGGTCGCTGGGGGCCTTTCCGTCTCAGTAAATCCCGTGCCTGTCCATCAGCGGTGCGTGTAGCGACGTGGCCTGGATGGTAACGGCGGAAATGTCCGCTCTTGCGATGTCATAAATGTTGATCTCCTCTGTTGGGTTTGCCGCCGCCGTCTGCCAAAAGCTAGAAGAAATCTGGATGATCGCTCGGTGTCAGATGCTCGCTCTCTCTTGGATGCGGATGCGTCAGGTGTGCGCGGGAAAACCGTGGATGCGACGGGTGTGAGCGGGGGAAACCCGCGGATGACGTTTACACCCGCGAGACCTGCCTTTGTTTGGGACGGGCTGGCGCGCGCGATCTTTACTGGATTGCTTTCGAAATATGAGCGGAGAGGTTTCTGACTGGTTTTCTCATTCGCGAGAAGACTCAAAACAGTTATTTCCGTCGTTGTATTTCGGCGTTTGGTTTTTATTTTTGTTTGGGTGTGTGTATGTGTGATGTAAGCCACACATAGGGGTGATTTTATATGTGGAATTGTTTGATTTAGGGGGTAAGGGATGACTTCTCTTTAATGGGATGTCGCTGTCCGGTTTCGGGTTGGAGGACTGCCCGCACCAGAGTCGACACAGCGCTACTTTCATGTGAACACAATTGGGTTCCTATCGTCATTTCCCTTCCCCAATTTTAATGAATCATTTTTCCTAAGGAAAATGTTAGGGAGGGAAAAGAAAGAATGGAAGAAATAATTGGAAAAAGGAAGTAAAGAGGAAAGAAAGAAAGGGAAGAGGAAAGAGGCTGAAAGGGAAGAAGGGAGAGAAACAAAAAGATAGAAGGAAAGGAACAAATATGAGGAAAGAACGAAAGCAAGAAAGGAATAAAAGAGGAAAGAAACAAAGGGAAAATTGAATAAGGGAACAAATAAAATATGATTGATAGAAAACGGAAGAAACAAATGAAAATAAAGGAAAATTAAGGGCAACACAGAACAAAATAAAACTAAGACAAAAACAATGAAAAATATGAGGAATAAAGAGAAATAAGAAAGGAGGAACAAATAAAAATGAGGAATGCACAAAGAAACAAAAACAAACAAGTTAGAAACAAAGGATGCAAAAATTATGAGAGAACGAAAGGGAAAAAGGGGAGGACAAAGAAAAAATAGGGAAGAAAAAATAAAAAACAAAGGAAACTAAGGAAGGAGGAGCAAGGAAAAATGAAAAAGAAGGAAAAATAATGAAGATAAAAAGAAAGTAGGAAAATAAATTATATATCTATCCATATCTATCATTACGTCTAGCTCACTTGCCCTTTCACTTCCCCAGTCTCTTATCTTCCACACTTCCTCACATCTCAATAACTCCACTATTTTTGAACAAATCTTGTAAGGAGTTTCCTGACTACGTTGCCCATGTGGCGATCCGCCTTTTAGATGAATAATTCTTTTATACCGTCACCCACCAAATCACACTCCACCCCGATTTTTTCACACACCCACTCACCTCCATAGTTTTAATTCAAGTTCACATGGTTGGCTTTTGGTGCCGGGGACCCAACTTCTACTCTATGGGTCTGATGCCGTTGCCTTGATTTTATTGTGCAGATGTGTATTTGTGTCTGTGTCTATGTGCGAGAGCGTAAAGAGCAAGAAGTGTAATTGTGTTTGTGTATATTTGCGAGAGCGGAGTAGTGAGATGTGTAAGCCGTCAATTCCTTTGTTGTGTTTATCCTTTAATTTTCTTTTTGCCTCATTTGTGTTCTGTGTGGGTGGGTTTAGGTGGAAAGGGGAGTATATGGGTTTCTTTGAGTTCCCACAGGGTGGTATATCATTTGTGTGCGTTTGTGTGAGTTGATACAAGGTACTATTATATTTATGTGCGTTTGTGTGAGTTGCCACCGGGTGGTATTGCATCTGTGTGCGTTTATGTGAGGTGAGGCATGGTGGAATTCTAGTCATATGCGTTTATGTTGGATGACACAGCGTGGTATTACATTTTTGTGCGTTTGTATCAGTTGGCAAAGGATGCTATTGCATTTGTGTGCGTTTGTGTGAGATGACACAAGGTGGTATTTTATTTATGTGCCGTTTTTGAGTTGATACAATATTGTATTATATATGTGTGTGTATTTTAAGCTAGTATACGTTGGAGGGGTTTTAGTGTTTGCGCGAAGGACGGGGGGAGGGCCTGTGTGCCTTGACTCGCAGTAGTTTTGTGTTGGCATTTGTTGAGGTAAGCGTATTTTTTTCGTTTGTGTGCGTTCATATTGAGTGGTTTCTTATTTGTGTTATGTAGGTTTATGTGTATTTACTGTGTTTTGAATTGGTAAGCTTCTTTGCGCGTTGATCTGATCATACATGATGTGTGTTAGAATATTTGCTCCAATTTTCGAGGACCTGCCTCTGTGTGTATTTAAGGATTCCTTAGCCCCTTCGTCACACCTCTGTATCATTTCACGCGCACACGTCGCTTCGCATATCTGCCCCGTACATATTAGATGTAAAATCCATAAAATGCTTCTAAACCATTAGAAATACCATAAAGTCGGGTCATTTTTGCTTTATGGATAAATGCCTCATCTGAAATATCCCGATTACAAGAATGATGCGACTTTTAAAGCAAGGCCAAGGATGGGGGAGGAGAGATGAACGAGCGTTTCTAATCACCACCGATTTATGAATTCGTGCTCCCTTACCCATTCCAAGACCCTGGAAAGACAGCCATCTATCTCCGCTCTCCCTCACACCCACGCCCTCCAACCTTAGCGTCAGCATCTCTCTCCCTGATTCTTCGTTTAACGAGAGGCCTCGCTGACTAATGGTCCTTGCGTTCAGCTCTTTGGATCAAAGCTATCTCTTCCTTCTCATCCCAAAGAGGTGTTTTAAGGGGATTTCACCTTCGTCGATGCATCTATAATGGTTGGATGTGTGAGGGGGGATGGGGGGGTTCCTCGTTCGTTCTCGCTTGTGGATCACAACGCTTGTGATAGCCATCTTTGCTCGTTTACTCTTTAGTGTCTCCTAGAGTAAATCATAAGGCCTTTTAAGGTGCATTCGGGTATGTTTTATGGCCTAGGTATTGCTCATTAATGCTAGCTGCCCCAGTATGGCCCTCCCCATGCAAGCTACGAGTTGTAATAATGTGACATTAACATGAAATTCATAAGTAAGAACCGGGAAAAGCACGAATTGAGTAATTGGTCTATTAATGTAGTGTTGGGAAGTTTTAAATGTATTAGGGGTGATGTTTATGTTAGCTGTATAGCAGTCAAAGAAGGAAAAGTAATGTTCAAAAATCAATATGTTGGCAGATAAATATTAGCAGTAAAATACGAAATAAGGAATGGACCGTGGCAGCTTATTAGACTAAAGAGACATCGGCGAGAGAGAAATGAACGAAGTTGGTTCACAAAATCAAGAGCGTTTGAAATCAAATTAGCTCAGCATAGGAGCAAAGCCCCCTTTATATTCTGTACTTACTTTACCTTGTAATAGCGAGACTAAAGATAAGGGAAACATATTTAGTTATAGTAGAGATTTTCAATAAAACAATGAAGAGATGAGGAGAGTTATGGGCAGTCATTTTACATTAGATTTTGCTTAAAATAAAATAAAACAAACGATGGAAAGATTAGATAATATTACAAGAGAAAATAATACAATTTCAAATATAATTATCAAATTAAATCCAAGTGAGGCATCGGGTCTAGACGATATATTAGGATAGTGGTACTTAAAAATGGTTGAGAACGGAGTCAAAATATAACATACACATGGTTGGAATAGTTTGCTGAGTGACAGTATGGCTTAGAGCATGAAAGTCATAACAAAACTTTAGAGGACTTTGAGCAGGCTTTGGCAACCCTTGGCGTGCTAAACATGGCACGCCAATGACTTCTTACCGGCACGCGGAGCTAAATGCTTACCTTAAGAAAACTAAATAAATGTATCTCCAACTGCTTTTATTAGAGCCACCGCAAAGTGTACAACCGATTATAAATTATCGGTTATCAATGAAGCAAAATCAAAAGTCTAATTGACTGTAAATAAATATAAAGTTCTACAATTTTTCTTTCTCAAGTTTGGATTTGTTGTTTTCTGCTTACAATGGTAATGATTAAATTCTCTAATATAATATGCATACTTTTAGGTAAAATAACAAGTATTTCCCTTGGAACTTGTATGCATCAGATGGGGTTAAGAGTGAATGAAAAAAAAAGAAAATCGTTAATTTTTTAATCCTTTTATTGTGTTTTATTACAGTCATAAAATTTTGTATCATAGATTTGGCCAATTTTGGCACAAGAACTTAAAAAGGATGCCTACCCCTAACTTAGGGGATAATAGTACTGAGGAGGATCAAAAGGTAAATATTTAGAATACAGCAAGACCTTTGATAAGGTTCTTACAAGAGACTTATAAAATGTTAAAACTCTTGTGGTTTGAGGTATAATTTTGAGCAAACGTGGCGAGGTGGACTATACTGACTATTTAGTGTCCCTGAGAAAAGATGTTGACTAATAAAAAGTTAAATTAATCTGAAGTAGTAAGGGGTAAGGAAAATTGGAATGAGGGCAGTAATGGTATTGAGTTAGTATAGCAAAGAGTAGCTACATATATACTACCCCGCCAAAATGGAAAACAATCCAGTATACTACCCTGTCAAAAGTAAAAACAATCCCGCGTACAACCCCAACAATAGTGAAAACGATCCCGTGTACTACCACGCCAAAAGTGAAAACGATCCCGTGTACTACCGCGCCCAAAGTGAAAACGATCCCGTATACTACCGCGCCAAAAAGGAAAATGATCCCGTGTACTACTCCGCTAAAAGGGAAAACGATCCCGTGCACTACCCCGCCAAAAGTGAAAACGATCCCGTGTACTACCTTGCCGAAAGTGAAAACGATCCCATGTAGTACCCCGCCAAAAGGGAAAACGATCCCATGTACTACCCCGCTAAAAGGGAAAACGATCGCGGGTACTACCCAGCCCAAAATGAAAACGATCCCGTGTACTGCCATGACAAAAGGGAAAACGATCCCGTACTCTACCCCACCAATAGGAAAAACGATCCCGGGTACTACCCGGCCCAAAATGAAAACGATCCCGGGTAATAGCCGGCCAAAAATGGAAACGATCCCGTGTACTACCCCGCTGTCCTGGTATGACATTACATTATATCAATACCATATTATCTATGGGGAAAATGGACCAATAACTTAAAGGCAAACCGACAAAGGGACGGCACGCCACGAGTTTCGACCGGCTGAATAGCAAGAAAGAGTGCAACGAGGTCAGGTAAAATTTGGGCAATGGCAAATCTCAAGGTTATTTAAAGAGGCCTCCTGTACAAAAATATATTTTTATTTACATAAAAATGAGAGAATTGATGGTCAAAATTACATCGGTAAACGAGAAGGGGAATTGCAGAGTTATGCATCAGACTATGAGGTTAAAATTTAATGTATTACAGGAGGAGGCTATTTAAATGGGCGGAATTAATTCAAATGGGTAACTGAAGGGGGAGAGGCGTTGGCTTACGGAGGATTCCGGTTGAGACGTCAGGGTAAGGCTTCACGGATGTCTTCTGCACGTGAGGCGAGGGCGCTCGTGGCTTCTGAGCGAGAAGTTGCCGTGATGACGGGTTTCCAAAAAGGGGAAGGGGCGGTAACGTCCGGTCCAGGGGAGAGTATTTTGGCCACCCGAAAATGAGGGGCGAACGAGGAGGGCTTTGACAGGATTTGATGAGTGGAATCGGAAAAATCGCTTGGTGGCGAAAGTCAAATGGAATTATCACACTGGCTGGGTTAATTCCAACACACAAAAGTTCAGCCGTCACTTTGTTTTGTCATTAGCACCTGACTTGGAACTAGAGGAAACTTCTTATGTCTGGGCAAGACTCCTTAACTCTGTGTCTGCCTCATGGGAGACGAGCAATATATATGTCCGAGGCTCTCCCCGCGGGGGTGAGTGGGAAACAGCTCTACTCTCGAATGTCCTCGAATCTTCTTGCCGAGGAAATTCTAACCCGTGTAAAGGTGGTCCATGGGGGACGCGGTTCGAGGCTACCGCTTGTGGAAGGGGGGTTTAGGCTTACCAATTTAAGCCTAACAGAACCTTCTCCACGTGGAATTCCCCCACACATCTCCCATCAGAAAGATAATGCTTTACAAAGCAATTGCGTAGGAAAGGATCATATCACCCTTCAAACTAGAATTATCAAGGGTCTAGGAAAATTCTGACCCTCTACGACAGGTGTACACACACAAAAAAACGTTAATCTGAGCTCAGCGGGGAATTTACGGACATAAGCCCTAAACTGGTCGATTCTATGTAGAGACAAGTTAACTAGTACAATTTTAAACAAAAAAATCACAGGAGAACATTGGCGACATTTCAGTGGAACCAAAAAAAAGGATACAATTAAAGAGAGGCATAAATATGGGACTAATGACTAAACAATTTAGTGGACCAAAAAAAAATCATAATTAAGAACATTAATGAGATCATATATACAATTCACGTGGAAAACCTTCGCTCCCGCCGGAGTATGGATGAGGTAATATACGGGTCCTCTAGCCTCGAGGACGGGGTAGGGTCCCTTTCACTGGCTAAGAAGTTTGTTGCTTCCCGTGGGAAGTAGCACCAGTACCTTCGCGCCAGGCTTGAATTTTTGTTCTCGTGACTTAAGGTCAAAGTAGGCATTATACCTCTCAATAAATCCTTCTTCACAAGATACGACACTCGTTTGTTACCTCGGGTGGACTCACGCTCGAAGGTTTTAGTTTTCTCCCAAAGGGGGAGGAGAGTTGCGCACTTCTTCTGGGCACGGGAAAACTTGTCGCTCCGGAGGGCTTGGAACTCTGGGTCGATAGGGATTTCCAGGGGAACGGGTGCTTGGGATTCCAGGACTGCCTGAGTACGGGTAATCACGGGGTGGGCCACGGTATGGTCGTGGATTACGGGGTTCTGACCGAACAAAACGGAGCAGAACTGGATTAGGGCCGCTACCACTTCGGCCCAACCGGACATGTAGTCACACTCGATGTGACAACGAATTACTGGGAAACGACTCGCCCGGCCAAGGTAGTCGTGGACCACCGCAAGCTTCTTGTTTTCGGGGTCAACAGGGGAAGTAGGTCCTCAGATAATATGATGCAGGTGCACCCGGTGTCACAGACGAGGGTGGATACTCAGCGACCGTTCACTGTTCCGTTCTCGAATTTCAATCCACCAGGACTCTTCTCATTGAAGAGGAAGTTTACCTGATTGACCAGGTCTTTGGCGGGCGAGGGAGGGTCGGGGGTCTCCTTAGGCGAGGGAGAGGGATCAGGGGCGGCCTAGATTTGGTGCACTTGGTGGGGCTGAGAGTTTGCGAATCGGGAGTTTTGAGGACAGTTCATGCGGTAATGGCCGGGAACTCCGCAGGTGTAGCAGACGATCGGGTTCTTTTGGTACGGCACAACCGGGGGAGAAGAAACTAGGGGCCTAACGTCTCGGTGTTCAGATGGATGGAAGTTTTTAGCTTCAAGGAGACGAGCACTATATATGTCCGAGGCTCTCTCCGTGGGGGTAAGTGGGAAACAGCTGTACTCTCAAATGGCCTTGAATCTTCTTGCCGAGGAAATTCTAACCCGTGTAAAGGTGGTCCGTGAGGGACGCGGTTCGAGGCTACCGCTTGTAAGAGGGGGGGGGGAGGCTTACCAATTTAAGCCTAACAAAACCTTTTTCAGCGCATGGAACTTCCGTGCTGGAAAAGAAATTCCACGTGGAATTCCCCCACACCCGTCAAAAGGGTAAACGATCGCGGGAACTACCCGACCTAAAATGAAAACGAACCCGGGTACTACCCGGCCAAAAATGAAAACGATCCCATGTATTACCCTGCCAAAAGTGAAAACGGTCCCGTGTACTACCCCGCCAATAGTGAAAACGATCCTGTGTACTACATGGCCAATAATGAAAACGATCCCGTGTACTACCCGACAAAAATAGAAAAAGATCCCGTGTACTACCCGGCATAATATGAAAACGATCCCGTGTACCACCACGCCAACAGGGAAAACGATCCTGTGTATTGCACGGCAAAAAATGAAAATGATCCCATGTACTACCCCGCCAAAAGGGAAAACGATCCCCTGTACTACCCGCCTAAAATAGAAAACGATCCCGTGTACTACCCGGCCAAAATAGAAAACGATCCCGTGTACTATCCGGCTAAAAATGAAAACGATCCCGTGTACTACCCGGCCTAAAATGAAAACAAACTCGGGTAATACCCCGCCAAAAGTGAAAACGATCCCGTGTACTACCCGGCCAAAATAGAAAACGATCCCGTGTACTACCCGGCTAAAAATGAAAACGATCCCGTGTACTACCCGGCCTAAAATGAAAACAAACCTGGGTACTACCCCGCCAAAAGTGAAAACGATCCCGTGTACCATCCCGCCAAAAGGAAAAACGATCCCGTGTACTACCCGGCCAAATGTACAGGTCAAAATATGAAATTGATACAGTTCGTTTTAGTGCTGTTAAATTGGTTTATTGGATACATTCACTCGCTTGGCGTGGATCAGGCGTGTCTTCCTAGTGTTACCGATGCAGTCGGGCCACTCATTGCTATACTAACCACTGACCTCAAGTTCTTCATGGATACCACAGTTTTGGCAGTTGAACCCTCATAGTTCAAAATATATTTAAGTAAACTAAGAGATCTTAAATACTATAACCACAGTACGCGACCTACACACACCACACAAAATCTAAACATGCATAAAACACTTCACATACTCCATACACACGCAGAGACTCATCACACAGTGCAACAATCACTACACTAGAGGCCCACGACAACACAACATGAACCACCTACGTGCCCGCATCCTACAGTGCTTGCAGCTAGATAGGAACCGGCAGTGGCGCGAGGTCGTCCGCGGACGATACCCGTTGCACTAACCCCTCCATCTTCTGGCGGCACGTAAAAAGGATGCTAGGCATTTTTGCTACCAAAACCCATCACCCTCCAAGTAAACAACCAAACACTCACAGACACCAACGGCATCCTCGACGTATTTAGGTCTGACTGGGACACAGTACACACACACAACCCACGCAAACCACCCATGCAAGAGCACTTCCAAGAAGTCCAGGAGTGGTGTCGAGCCTACGCTCACGAGCTAAGGCTCGCCCCCTGATACGAATGGAGCTGCTCGACTACACATCCACACTGACCACTCCCATCACTGTAGAGGAAACAAAACACTTCATTAAAACAACGAATCATACTGTGTTGCCATTGCCTCGCCATTCACCCAACTCAATTGAGCAGCCTCCAAAAATTTTACCTGACTTCGTAAATAAATATAATACATAATTGGAAAGTGTTTGTAAAACCAAACGCTCCATTAACAATAGAAAATTGAATCAGATACGCGTAAGTATGTCGTTAAAAAATGAAACGATGGCATTAAGTGCTTCTTTGGAAAATATCCAGCGGTGCAAACAAAAACTGCCCTAAAGTCTTGCTTTCAAATTCCTTTTCAAGAGCCTGTTATATTCGCAAATCAATAAGATCTTCATTCATATCTTTGTCATTAGACATTTTCTCCATATTGTAAGTTGGATTCGTGATAAAATTTTCGGAAATCTTCATTTCCAACAACAAAATATCCACCAAACGATTCTGGTAGCATTTTCAAATGAGCAAAAATTTCTTTTGAAACACAATAAAACTTATGAATCCAACTTGATCAATCCTCTCTTCAAGTGATAAGCAATTTGATCAAATTGCTTCTTTTCCTCGCTGGACACCAAAGACGTAACTTTTCTTTAAAGTTATTTAACTTTTCACAAACCCTTCAATATATTTATCTTTTTTATTTAAAGCTAAACCCTCAAATAATTCATACGAGTAACATGGTCTGCGGACCAAAAGGTCGCGGGCCCTCACTTATTCTGATTCATGACATTACGACCTCAAAACTTTAAAAAATTCCCGGAGTAATCTCGGGAGGACCTTGGTAATTCTATACTTCAAAAGAGAATCTAAACACCTTAAGAGTTTCAAATTTCGTTAGAATCAGCCGAATAGTTATGATGTTATAGCCAAAACAAAATAACTATCGGGCTAAACTTGAGAGGACTTTGGCAATTATATTATTTAAAACAGAATGTAAAGCAATATAAGATTTTTAAATTTCGTTAGAATCAGCCGAATAGTTATAATGTTATTGCCCTCCCCCCAAGAAATTTGCGGGTTGCTTTTTAATGGCATTTGAAGATGTGGTTGGTATTTTTAATGTCACTTCATAAATTCAATCCTTTCCATCCTGAGCATCAGCTATTTGTTCTTCATTTTCTTCAGGAGAGAAACTTATTTCACTCGATGGCATTGAAACATTGGCCTACTCATAGTAATCAACTCTTCTCCCTTCACTTTCTTGTCGCTTTTACTTATTAACTCGTCTATTTTACTCAAGTAAATCTCGAAAGCAAACCTGATGTGGTCCAAATGAGGTAATCATTTCTCTCTGACCTTTAATGAAAGCAAGTACCTTCACAGAGATATTCATTTCCATAGGGGATTTAAATTAATTTGAGTTCGTTTTTGCAACCAGGTCAGCCAAATTCACAGGCAAAACAATTTTACACTTGCACCTGAGGATATCAACAGGTTGTCTAGTTTTGAAATGAAAGTGCCTTAGGCCTGTAGCTCTGCTCTCCCGAAGGATATGTCTTTGGCCTGCTCCCAGTTCTTTTGGATCTGTTTAAGATTGTGACTCTTGAATTTACAACGGGGGCTAGAAAAGAACTGTTCCCTCGTTCCCACTTTTCAAGCACTTTAGGGTAAATATCCTTTGCAAGATTGGCTGCTGGGTAGTTTTTTTTTATCCACATTTCAGAACGTCAAGCAGAGTTTGGAATTGAGATGGCAACAACTCTGCTATTTTAAATTTAGGTGTTTAACTGTGTGAATGTCGTCAGTTTTTTCCTAATTTTAAAAGCAATTGTAGGTCAAATCCCACTGGTAGGATGGTAGTACTGAAGGCCACGTAATCTTCAGCACACTGATGAATATGTTTTAAGCGGTGAAATAAGAAAAAAAAAGTTAAATAAAAAAAATTATTAATATAATAATAGTCATTTAATTCTCCAAGATGACAAAAATAAGTCAAAACTTTTAAGTCGCTAACCAAGTAGAACTAAAATTATATTAAAATTAAAAAAAACAACAACTTTAGAATTCATAAGTAAGGCTGCAAATTTTGAGACATCCCTCATTTATGCAATTAGAGCGTTGAAATGATTGACACACACTAATAGCACAGTATTCCAAAGCATAGCATAATATACCATATCAGATTAGAGTATAGTATATTATAGAATATTATTGCATATCGTACTGACAGAGGATCTTCTGGAAGAGGCAAATTATGCCTGTGGCTCCAGGGTTTTGAACTCAAGAGTTATCCTTCTCCTAGTTGTACTGCCTACCATTGCTACCCCTCGACCTGCCGACCCAACGATTGCCGGACAAGCGCGATAACCACTATACTAGCCGTGAGGCTAGTATAGCATAGCACAACTTTGCATAATATAGAACAGCATAGTATAACATAACATATTATAACATAACATAGTATAGCATAGCATAGCATATCAGAGTAAAGAATAGCCTAGCCTTGCCTAGCGTAGTATTGTCTAGCATAGCATAGCATAGTCTAGCCTAAAATAGCCTAGCCTAAAATGGCCTAGTATAGCATAGCATATCATAGCCTAGTATAACCTACTCTGTTTTAGCATAGTATAGCCAAGCTTAGCCAATCATAGGATAGCTTAGCCTAAAATAGAGTAGCATAGCTGTGCCGGCTCTAACCTACCCTAGCTTAGTATAATCTAGCTAATCTAGTATGACATAGCATATTATAGCTAACTTTATCATCTTACCTAAGCTTAGTATAGCCTAGCATATTGTATCCTAGTATATCCTAACCTAGCTTAGTAGATCCTAGTCTAACCTAGTATATTATAGTATAGCCTATCTTAGCCTAGTCTAGTATAACTTAGCTTAGCCTAGTATAGCCTTGTCTAGCGTAGCATTGCCTAGTGTAGCCTAGCTTAATCAGGTATGGCTTAATATTGTATGCCAGAGCCTAGCCTCGACTAGAGTATCCTAGCATAGTATAGGCAAGCTAGAATAGGCTACTATAGCCTAGCCTATTCTAGCATACTATAGGCTTGCTTGTTATATCCTATCCTAGCATAACCACAACTAACATAATATAGGCAAGTGTATCATATTATAGCCTAACCTAGTATATCCTAGACTACTATAGCATACCATATCCAAGACTAGAAAACCTTGCATAGCTTAGCCTATTATAGCATTGGTTAGCTAGCCTATCGTAGCCTAACATAGTATTACCTAGCATAGCCTAACATAGCATAGCAGAGCATAGCCCTCCCTAGCCTATTATACTTAAGCCTATCCTAGCATAGCAGAGTATAGCCCTGTCTAGCCTAGTATAGATTAGCCTAGCCTAAGATAGTATAACCTAGTCTAGCATTAACTATCTTAGGCAAGTATAGCTTATACTATCCTAATATACCCTGGTCAAACATAGCTTAGCATTGTCTAGCCTAGCATTTTATAGCCTAAATTAGAAGAGTATAACTTTCCCTTCTACATTATATCTTAGCATAGCTTAGCATAGTATAGCCCATTCTAGGCTTGCCTAGCAGAGCATATTATAGCCTAGTCTAGTCTCGCAGAGTATCGGCCAAATAGTTATGATGTTATTGCCAAAACAAAATAATTCATGGGCTTACCTTAGGAAGACTTTGGCAATTATATAATTCGAAAGAATCGGCCAAATAATTATGATTTTATTGGCAAAACAAAATAATTCCCGAGCTAACCTTGGGAGGACTTTGCCAATTTTTTCATTCAAAATAAAATGTAAAACGACACAAAGGTATCTAATTTCGTTAGAATCGGCAGAATAGTTATGATGTTATTACAAAAAGTTTTAAAAAGAAAAACGGGGACGGACCGACCGACCGGCATACTAAGATGTAGAGTCGCTCGTGACTAGACTCGCACGCGACTAAAAATATGAGCTAAGTAAACCATCGTTGCCTGGGATATTCCAATACCTCAACTAGTTAGATAAGAGAGGGTCTTTATTTTTAATTAAAAAAAGAACGCCCTCTTATCTAACTAGTTTACAGTAATTAATTACCTCTAAAACAACCAACTAGCTAACACTATATTCTATCTACTAGCCAATTACATAGAATAAAAAAAATAACCATCACTAAATCAAATCTATCCTAGTTAATTTTATTTTTTAATTCATTAACTCAGCTTCACAGATTTCTCCGAATGAGGCAATCCGGGCTTCTGTATTAGTTGTGTTTACCTCTTTATTCAGTTCTACCGCCATTAGTGTCATTTAAATTTAGTTTGTATTTTTTCTTGATTTTATACTCAAACTACAGTAATTTGTCCTAAATAATGATTTTTTGAGTTTTTTATTGTTTGCATTTTTAGTATTTTTACATTTAAACATTAGCCCTGGTCATTGTTCTCTTTTGTAAAAACAATTATTTTTTATACGTATGTTTTTATTGTTCTAGCCTAGAAGATGGCTCCAGAACTAGAAACGTTGGCGAATATATGTTAAATTCAGTGGTTGCTGTCTTTTTTCCTGAAGTTATATATATGTTATATATATATATATATATATATATATATATATATATATATATATATATATATATATATATATATATATATATATATATATATATATATATATATATATATATATATGTGTGTGTGTGTGTGTGTGTGTGTGTGTAAATTTTTCAGGAACGCGAAAGAATGATGAAAATGAATCCAACAAAACGCAACAAACAGAAAACGGGAAAATTTAATCTTCGCAAATATTATTTCCTAATTCGCAAAAATTCATACAGGGGTGAGATTCGAACCGTTTGCACCGTTCGAATCCCACCCCTGTACGGAATTTTTTGCGAATTAGGAAATAATATTTCCGAAGAAAAATTATCCTGTTTTTCTGTTTCTTGCGGTTTGTTCTTTTCATTTTTCATATATATATATATATATATATATATATATATATATATATATATATATATATATATATATATATATATATAATACTAGCCTTATTTTAACGTCCCTTTGGGACAAGCCTTGAACAAACTCAAATAATTATATTCGTTGGCAAAAACCGGATTAAGAGAGGGATTACTTCAACTTCTTCATTCTGAAGGAGTTTCGTAATAGATTACTTATTTCACTTAGACGCTACTGACAAAATAGATAGAAGCAATAGAAAGGAGCTGTTCTTAAAAAGTTGAAATGAATATTGCAGGATTTATTGTGATAGATGATGGAAAGCGAACAGATGTACGTTTTGGAAGAATATGTGTATATTTTAGATAGGTGGATAATTACATCCATAGATTAGGTACATAAAATGGTAAGAATTCCTCAATCCGCTAGAAAAGTTTCCTGAAGTTCTTCAGGCCTCTTCAGGAGCTCCACCCATACGACTGGGCGCTGATTACTCGGCTACTACTATCCATATCTGCTATGGTTATTGAACATATATATAAAGTATATATATATATATATATATATATATATATATATATATATATATATATATATATATTAAGAGAGCAGAGGGGTTGTGCGTTGCCAGGCGTATACGTATTTTTAGGAAAAATAAGAAGGCTCCATTTTGGAAGTTAATTATTGTATTTTAACTTCTTGGTACCGACGTTTCGCGTAGGGGCCCATTTTCAAGGATATGACTTTAGGAAATATACAAACATAGGAAATTTTAAGAAAAGTTATCAGATATTTATAAATTAACCAGTCAATAACTTTGCGGCGGGAGCTTGCGCTTCGCTACTAAGATTAAAATTTAAAATCTAAATAAAAACAGCCATGGTTAAATTTTTCTTAATTTTCTAAACTTCACCAATTATAATAATTTTAAAAATGAACTCATTTCGATACTTATATTTATTTCTGAACTTCACCATTTTGTTTTTTGATATCATAAAAGAATTATTTGAAATAACTTTGATAAAAAAACATAAGTCATTTGTCCACTAAGGAAAAAAACCCATTAATTTTTCACCCATCTTCACCAATCCCGTTATACAATGATAGAGTTAATGATTATATGGGATATGGGAAGCAGAAGAGGTAGTAATATTCAAATTATAAAAATGCAGAGCTCTTAACTATTAGGGAATGAGAAATAGGTTTTTGGTTTTCAAATAAAAGCTGAGATTAATCAATTTTGGGTGTCTTCGGTGTAAAAAGGGAGATAATGGAAATATTGGAACAATATGGGTTTTTTTCTGGTCGTGGTTTTGGCGTGTGTGATTCTTGGGTGTTTATACGTGTAGTAAAAGTGGAAATGAGCTTGTGTCGTAGTTTAAAGTGGGGTTTGTCAATATAATATAAAGGGATTCCAGTGTACGCAGTTGGTTTTCAGTGTTCGCTGTGTCTTTAATTGAAAAATTATTTAAGTTTGGTTTATGGAGTGGATGTCTGTTTTCCTAGTGTATTCGGATAGGGGAGAACTCGGGAGTAGCGAGTGGGGCTCCAGTTCTGTTGCTGATGCCTAAATGTGCGCAAATACGGGTATGTAGTGTGCACTGTGTTGATCCCAACTACACCTCTGGATTACATCTCGAGATGGAGGATCGAAGCAGCGTTTAAAATAAATAATAATATCTCAGTAACCTCCTTCCTATTTATAACAATTTTCCTACGCAAGATACTTTGGTAAACATGTAGATTTGCGACACGAAAGAGGGGATGTAAACTATTTCGTCCGTGTTCCAATATGTTTCACGTTTTTGGATTAAATTTTTGGGGACTGCTCCTGTGGGGGTAAACACTGCAAGGCGACATCCCTACGATGATCCTGAGTTTCAATCAATTGGGAAGGGTCTAAGGGCCACAGCCCCCCAGTATATAATCATAATTGTTTATAGAATAATGTTCTAACGTCTACAGAAGTGAATTATTTACCCAAATCATTTCTGTGACTTTAATCATTTTGCGAATTATAATAGCGTGGGGGGGGGGGGGCTCTGACCTCAGAAGTGAATGAATTGAATTTTTATTTTATTTTTTACTTAATATCTTTTTATTATGCTTATTTGGAGTCATTTTTATTTGTCAATATATGTTTTCCCATTTAACTATTTTTATTACCTTGTTTATACATTTTAATATACTTAGCTCGATCGTTTAAAGGAACTAGTTTTTGTGGAGCCTTTTGGGTGGAGAAAAGACGATTTTGAGGCGGTGAATTCAGTTTGAATATGGCTTTCGTATGTGCACTTTGCCCTTCGTCTATTGTCTAACTTTGTGCTTTATTTTCCGATCGAGATAAATTGTTAACCTTTTTGGACGATCATAATTTACTTAAGATTAAAATCGATTGCGAGGTTTGCGGCCAGGCATTAGAGATTAACGATAATTTTGAATTTAAATGTTCTAAAACTAAACGTGACTCAAGTGATCGCCATTATTTTAAGAAACCACCATTTTCAGCCAAAGATTGCCTTTTACCAAAACGGGAATTAAAGAAAGATTACACGCTCTCCTCATATCTATTTCAGAAGTATCCCCACCGCAATAAAGTAATTAAACAGCGTTTTTGTTTGGTTATTTTTGGTCATTTTGTGTACAAAAAATGGCGCCGGATATATTTGAACTAGGGCTCAAACGTGCATGAATATTCAGGCAGGGGTGAACGAAATATAAACACACAAAATCCACTTTTTGGGGCGCGCCGCCAATCTACATGTTTACCGATACTTTAAATCTTCCTTTTTCGAATGCAAAATAGAATTTAGATTCCTTTTATAGCTTTCTTGTACGTCACAAAAATAACAACATTGGTCAAAATAATGAATATTGAGATTAAAATATTATTTTATTGCGCAATATCATACCGGAATTTTCATGTTATTACAAAATCCTACAGGAATAAACATGTCATATTATGTATATCTTTATTTACAGTTCCTCAGTAACCATAATGACGTTGTCAGAAGAAGATCGCATTTTCATTAAAGCTTGTTACTATGAAATGGGATGGAAGAATATTGCGAGAATTTCCTGGGTAAATGTGGAAAATACGTGCTGTGGAAAGACTCTTACAAAAAAATCGCGAAATGGAAAGCGCTTACAGAAAACTAAAAAGGGTTAGACCTAAAACAGATTCAGAACCGGGAAATGTGAATTTCATGAACGATAACATTTGTTCTCAAGAAGATAAACGAGGAACTCATTTATCGCAAAGTACAATTGCTAAAAACCTGAATATTGGAAGGAGTTCCGTACAACGAATAATTAAGACGCAAAAGCTAAAAGCCTTCAAAATAATATCTTCTAGAAAAAGTAGTATTGTTAAGGATAAAATAAAAATAAGATGAAGACAGTTACTTGATAACTTATCTGTTGCTGATGTTAAAAATATTGTCTTCACGGATGAAAAAGATTTCACCTTAGACATTTCGCGAAACCACCAAAATGATTTGGTCTACGGGCGTGGTAAAAGGTGTGACATTCCGATAAACAGATTGTATCATGAAACTTCAAGATTTTCCTAAAGGTTATGATATCTGCAGGGGTCTCTTGGAATGGAAAAACAGATATTCATTTTATTGATGCTGAAATGACAAAAGTGAATTCTGCTAATTACATTGAACTCCTGAAAATAAAGTTGTTGCCTGATTGTCGTCTCCTGTATCAAAAAATGACTATAATTTGCAACAAAGTGGAGCACCTTCGCATACAAATCACGCAGCACAGTCGTTTCTAATTAGCAATACGCCAATATTAAAACCTAAAAATGAGTGGCCACCGCAAATCCAGATTGTAACCCCATGGATTGCTCAATTGGGGAGTTACTAAAAGAAAAGGTTTACCAAGGTCGGAGAGAAAATTCACTGAACCAGAATTGAAAAGAAAAATACGTGAATCTTGGCAAGAAATTGGCATTAATGAAGTAATTAAAAGTTTGTGTGTGAAAAAAAGGATTAGTGATTCATCAAAGTGGTGGTCGAATCGATCATTTACGGTAGGTAAGTTAAATTTCTGATTATTTATTTCTTTACACTCGATATTCGTTTTTTTTTTACCTATGTTTTATTTCTGTGAAGTGCAAGAAAACTATAGAGGGTATCTAAATTTAGTTTTGCATTCGAAAAAGGAAGATTGAAAGTAAATTACCACTGAAAATTGTCAGGAATACGAAAGAGGTTAGTGAGATATTATTTTTTTGGGGGGAGGGGGGTCACCCGATATAAATAGATATATCGAGGAATAGGTCACTTCCTCAGACAATACGTCTATATATACATATATGTATTTATTGGTTGGGATGAAAGAAATAAAAGCCACGATAATATGTATATTTACAGTTATATACACATATATCCTCTAATGTACGTACGCGTCCTTCACTACGTACAAGTACGTTCACTTCGTAAAAGTAATTCGTTAATTACGAGGTATAAGAGTGCAATTTTACTACAGGGGCCGATAGCGTTTAATGAGTTAACCAAGTTGCAGTTCAAGGATATATTTAAAGAGTAAAAACCAAAAATATAATTTTAATAAGTCACTAGTTAACATATATATACATACGGTAAATATAGGAAATGTAAAGAGGGATAATACTGACAGAATATAGATAATTGGCAATCGAGTCAAGTTAATTACTTGTTAATCAGCTTTTAAATGGGATACTATAAATCAGTTATACAGAGGGAATATTTATATGTTGGAAAGTGGGTCGAATAACGAGAGATACAAGCAAGGGTCGTTTTACCTTAAAGGGGTCACCTTGAGGAAGGGGAATCCTTTAACGAGTCGGCGCAGGAAAATGGACACGGAAAATGGTCGTGATTTTCGGCCGAATATCCTGAAGGTGACGAGGATGAAGGATGGGGACCAGAAGACGATTTCAAGATCCTCCTTGAAGTCGAACGATGGCACCTCTGCCCCAGAGATGTGCAACCTCCAAAAACCGAGACTGACGTGGCTCGGCGCGAAATCTCACACGGGAAACTGAAGATCCTTAAGGGGGAGTTCTAGATGAGCCGAAAGGAATCCCGGTCAGTTCTTCAGGGATGAAACGATTCGAGGCTTGCTCTGAACACCGTAAGCCTTCACAAAATAAATGGATCTGCCTTGTGATATCCAACCTCGATGGTATAAGCGAATACCAGGGATTTGGGGAAAGAGACACACGATCTGAACCGAAGGCGACGGGTTCTCCAACTCAATCTGCCGGTATTCGAAAACGCAAGTTATTTATATGACGGCCATTTTTGAGGGGGTTTCTCCTCGTTGTCAGGGTCAGACGACTGGTTGATCGCTTCGAGTGGCCAGATGGATTAGCATCTGTCTCCTGACCCACGTCTTAATGGCCTTTACGATGTGGGTGGGAAACTTCGGCTAGCAGTTTCCCGACTACGAAGATTAGCACTTCATCAGCAAGGTAAAAGCTTTTAGCGCCCAACTTAATTAATTGCACCTGTGAGGTGGCTGCCGGATATTCAAATTCTTTCTTCTTTTATTTTTCTCTTTGGATCCAGAGATTAGTCTACGCGGAGTTATACTTAGGAGACAGAGAGGGAAGGAATTCATGAAACAAATGTAAGAGGTATTTTTCTTGGCGTCCCTTACCCTTACAATATATATATATATATATATATATATATATATATAGGTACACAGCTTTCAGATTCACCCATGGAGTTCTTACTTCAAGATTATTAATTTTATTATTGTTAATTGCCAATGACTCTCATTATTCTTTAGCATTATTACTTATCTATCATCTTCAATGTAAATGAAGTCCTATCTACATTGCTATCTTCCTAAAATGACAAGACTCTTTGCATGCAAAACGCTTAAATCTTAACAGCTAATATAATTAATGAACACAAACCAATTTATGTAATATCATAACTCGAACTCTCAGGTTCTTGGAATCGGAAGAGGGCTGAATATTGAAATTGGATCAAACCGTGGGGCGACCCTACGAAATTGAATTACAATAATCCAAATGAGAATGCTAAGATTATACAGAGGGGTAACGCCGAAGGGGGGATTAAAGAATAGGCAGTAGCCTTATTAAGGTGAGGTATGTATATCAATATGCAACAAGAGGAGGATAACGTAGGCCAGGTTTCTTAATCAGAAGAAAGCTAATTAAATAATAAGAAAACAGAAATAGTTGTATTGGTCGGGCAATTTAGTAATCCGGGAGTTGGTTTATTGAATGCCTTCCAGGCATCAACACAGATTTTCTTATGGTCAATTGGAGTAATGATGAGAAATTTGAACTCAACGCACGGAGGCATTAAGTAAGCTTACCAAAACAACCAAACAATTCTTGAAGACTCGTAAAAGAAAGTGTTTTTACGGGGAGAAAAATACCGAAGATATTTACTTGGAAATTTACTTTGTTGTATTATTTACTTTCTTATCGCTTCCTATGTACATGGCACATTTATACATATTTGGAAGGGTAACTCGATGGATTTGTAAGGGAGAGTCTTAATCCCATAGAAATATTCAAAGCTTTAATTTAAGTAGGTGATCTCCTGCGCGATGCGGAAGTGAGGAGGGTTTCACGCAGATGCAGAAACTAGTACTGAATGAGAAACGTTGTACCTAAAGCTACGGAAGCGAGTACAGATTAAAAATGTTAGGCGTGCAGCTGCAGAGACGAGTATCGAATGGGAAACGTTGGGCGTGCAGCTTAGAAAACGAGTATCGATCGGGAAACATTGGACGTGCAGCTACGAAAACGAGTACTGAATAGTTAACGGTGGACTTGTGGCTGCGGAAACGAGTACCGAGGAGTTAACAGTGGACATGCAGCTGCAGAAACTAGCACTGAAGGGGTGATGTTGAAGTTTCAGTTGCGGCAACGAGAACCGAATGGGGAAACGTTGTAGGTGCCGCTGCGGACAACGAGTACCGATTAGGAAATTCTGGACGCGCAGCTGCAGAAACGAGTAGCAATGGGTAAACGTTGGATGTGCAGCTGTGTAAACCAGTATTAAATGAAAAAGGTTGAACGTTCAGCTGAGTAAATGGGTAGCGAATGGAAAACGTTGGAGCTGAAGCTTCAAAAACGAGTACCGAATAAAAAAATGTTTGGCATGCAGCAACAAAGACGATTGCCGAATGTGAAACGTTGAACGTGTTGCTTCAGAAACTAATATCGAATAAAAAAATGTTTGGTATGCAGCTGCAGAGATGATAACCGAATGGGGAAAGTTGGACGTACAGCTGCGTAAACGAGTACCGAATTGAAAGCGTTAGAGCTGGAGCTGCAAAAACGAGTACCGAATAAAAAATGTTTAGTATGCAGCTGCAGAGATGAGAACCGAGTGGGGAAAGTTGGACGTACAGCTGCATAAACCAGTAGCGAATGGAAAATGTTTAAACTGAAGCTGCAAAAACGAGTACCTAATGGGAAACGTTGGATGTGCTTCATCGGAAATGAGTACCGTATGTAAAACGATGTACTGCGCGAATTCCAAAGAATTTGATCTTTTGGAACAGAAATGTGTCTGAATGGCTTGAACCACCTTCATACTAGATAGTACCTGTTTTTATATCGGATTAGATATCGGTGGGACGGAATACGTCTGACATGATTCGTTTGTTGTTATCAAATGTGCGTTGTTTGCATTACCGTTTTCTGTTTCTCTACTCTCCTTGCCATTGTGATTTCTTCAGGGCTTCAAACCACATGAGTTTAGGGAAATTTGAATTTTTTAATTTTAAAAATTGACTAAAAACAATATCTGTATTGTTTATCTATATATCTGTCCTGGTATTAGGACGAGCGGAATCACTACAATTTGTCCCTTGTACTCGAGAGGAGTCTATGCACACAGACCTTTGCAGTACCAATATTTAAATCTTTCGGAATTATCGTTACCTATGTGAATTACTTTGCACTTGGCCACAATGAATTGCATCTGCCACCTTTAAGATTATTCTAATATTCTATCCAAGTGTTAGGAAAGTTTTCACAGTCCCTATTATATTTTCCTTTAGCAGCATGTTTTATGTCATCAGGATATTTTTTAATTTTCCACGATCAATAAATTCGTGACATGATCATTAATATATATTTTAAAATTAAATGTCTCGAAAATAGATCCCTAGGTAACGCCTGTAGCGATCGATGGTCATTGGGAACTAGTATCATCGATAACAAACTTCTGCCTCTGGTTTTACGGCCTCATCAATCCATTTTAGTACGTTGCCCTCTATTCCGCGCCCTTTTAGATTTAGCAGGTCTTTTATGTGAAGCATTACCAAAACCCTTTTTGAAATCGATATAAACTAATAATCCGAATTTCTCATTATATCATTATTAAAAAAAAACAGGCAATGGCATCGCCACTGCCCGCCTATGCAGGGAGGATGCGCTTCGCTACTAAGATTAAAATTTAAAATCTGAAAGAAAGCATCCATGGTTAAGTTTTTATCAATTTTCTGAACTTCGCCATTTATAATAAAATTAAAAAAGAACTCTAAACTAAATTTCCCCCATTTAAAAATATCACGTTGCTAAAATATAGTTATAGAAGAAGATATATAAAAATCAATTTTCTGAACTTCACCATTTGTAATTCTTTGGATTTTAAAAAATTCTAAAAATTTCGATACTTATATTTATTTCTGAACTTCACCATTTTGTTTTTTGATATTATTAAAGAATTATTAGAAATAACTTTGATAAAAAATATAAGTCTTAACCAAACTAGGATGAAATTATTATTCAAATACTAAAAAAAATCCCCTTCTTAAATTATAGAGTTAGTGAGAAAATAGGTGAACATGTAGACGAGCGGCCCGGCCGGAAAAAATGATTTTGTGTAAATATTATCGTTCACCCGTGTCGGAATATTCATGCGCGTTTGATTCCTTTTCGAATTATAGCTGGTGCATTTTTTTGAATAAAAAAAATGCCCGAAAGTAAACAAACGGAAAACGCTGTTTACGCAGGCCATTTTTTTTTTTTTACAAAATTGCCCGAAAGAAACAAACGAAACACGCTGTTTGAGTCCTATTCGAAATACAGCTTGCAAGATAGGCGTCGAACTGTTCGTTTTTTCTTCCGTATTTAGGGATTGAACTACGGACGAAATAGTACGTCCCGTCGTTCGAGTCACTAATCTACATATTTACCACATCTAATGCCCGGCCACAAATCTCGCAATTGCTTTTAATTTTAACTAAATTATGAACGTCCATAAAGGTTACAAATTTTTCTCTATCAGAAACTAGAGTTAATAATTCGGAAATAAACGACAGACAAACTTCGCCAACCGATTCCATTTTGAAACTACGTATAAAAAGTCTCTATGATACGCAAACGGCTAAAAAAAAGTAGTTCCTTTAAACGATCCAGCTAATTAGATTTAAATGTATAAAAGAAGGTAATAAAAATAGTAAAATGGGGAAAAATATATTGACAAATAAAAATGACTCCAAATGAGGATAATAAAAAGGTATTAAGTGGAAAAAAAAATGAAATCAAGCATTCTGACGTCATACCCCACCCCCAACCCCTATTATAATTCGCAAAACGATTAAAGGCGCTGACATGATGTAGTTAAAGCATTCACCTCTGTAAACGTCAGGACATTATTCTATAAACAATTAGGATTATATACTGGGGGGGCTGTGCCCCCTAGACCCCTCCAATTTAATGAAACTCAGGATATTCATAGTGTTGTTCCCCCCTTGTGTTTACCCCCACACGAGGTGTCCCCTTAAATGTACTCCAAAAACGTGAATCATTTTGGAACACGGACGAAAATAGTACGTCTTATCGGTCGGGCCGCTCGTCGACATATTTACCAAAAAATAATCTCTGGCAAAGTATCGAAATTTGAAATAAAATTTGAAATAAAGTAAAATATAGTTCAAATATTATAAATTTTTAAAATTCAGTTTTTAATTATATAATAATAGTAATTTTAAAAATAAGTTTCAAAATTCATTTCATCTTGCGCACATATTAATAAAAGTAATTATATTGTAGAAGTGGAATAACTAATTTAAACTTTAAATTTCTATAAAGTTTCATATCTGAATTTATGATGAAGGGGCACTTCAACAGGAGGGTTAAAAGTTTGGGCCTCCAAGCACTGCTAATTCCCTGACTAAATCCTTAATTTATTAATGCGTTAATCCTATTTTGGGTACACCCTTGTAAAATACCCGAAAAATTCTTGTAATTCTTTTGTTCTCCTGAAATTTTGTTCGCTTCTTTGACCCTCCACCTCCGTCTTTGCCACACTTTGACCATTCCCCCTCTATCTCTGAGTTTTTCCTTCATCCATCACTCCTCTCTGACCCTTGTCTTCGGTAAATGACCCTCTTTGACCTTCTGCATTTAAATATATCACACACTAACTCTCCAAATTTGGTTGTGCCTCTCACCGAAGCATCCGCATCCAATCCGTCTCTGCTCTCCGCTGATCTTTCCCATTCCTTTCTACACTTCCCTGACTCAGGGTCAATTTTTGACCATCTCTCACCCTCCTTATTGCCTTCTGGCCCTTTTCCACCTTCCCAATCCGTCTCTGACTCTTACTGGTCTTCAGCATCCTTCTATGATCCTTCCTATCCGTTTCTGATCTTCCCGGTCCATTTATGCCTCTGGTTGAAAGTAAAAAAGACCTGTTTCCTTTAGCAGCGTGAGTATTGCGTTGGTTCTTTTTGAAGCAGACGTAGTGTCCCACGGAAGCCTTGCCAGTGCATATAGATACCTTAGTTCAAGGGGGGAAGGAGTTGGTTTCTTTGTGATCTTCCCTCAGTTTAAAGTTGGTGGCCGTTTCTCTTATTGGCATTGCCTCCAATTTCACGGCCAAGTTGGTTCTAATGTATCGCTCCCTCCGGGAATTTCGTGCCGTGGCCAATCGCGGGATAGTTTCATCATTTAATGCGAATCATGGATTGCAATAAATGCTCTCAAGGCGTTGGAATCTCCCCTCCTTTCGTGCGTAATATTTTTCATTTTTACACTATTTTAGTGCAAAATTATTTTATATATATATATGCAATTTTTTTTAATAGGTTTATCCTGCTTGTTTAATCGATTTTAGATCTTGTATGTACTTGACAGTCATTGTGTTTCCATAATAACCATTTATGTAATAACCATTGTAAAATGGACAGTAATAAATTCTGATTCTGTCGAGGCTACTGCGGCCCAGGATCAAGTAGAGATTGTTTCCTGCTTAGTCCCTGGACAAGGAAGGTTGGTAGAAATGAATGCAATGATTAGAACTCCAGGTGTTCCTGCACAAACAGCCTCACCGGGCCTATGGTTTGGTCTTCCTTGCACTGAGTATATGGTGGGGTATCAGGGCAGCCAGATGCTTTGCCTAACGAAGGTGGGAAACAACCTCTCGTAAATTTAGTGTGCTCCATAGTTATGCCCCCTTTTCTTTCCCGCCCTACATTAAGCTTGACGAGATCAACTCATTAGTTGTCGTCTCCGAATCAGATACATCACCAGCGTAACACCCTCAGAGGACTGTTGGGTACCTCAAATTGCTCGCCACGCGAATGTTCCCTTATGGGTATATTCTCGCGTGATAGCCATCCCGGTAACTGGGTCACTGGGATTGCTATAGCAGATCCATGGGTGTCTGATGTGGCTTCTAGTGCCGGGTTGCGATATGTTGTTGCGCTTGGAGTAGGACGGTCCTTGAAGATACTTGTTCTTAGTAAGAATTATTTTTTGTTCGAGTCTTTTACCATTTACATAAACGCCTATTTATATATGCTGGGTATAAATTAAAAAGAAATATAGAGTATCGGTTTTACCACCGATCTGGATTCGTTTTTGATGCCTTTTATTTCTCTCGAGGGGTCCTACTGATTAGCGTGGGCTGCGAACCAAGGGATCTACAGCATATGGCAGTCGATGTGAATTATGACTCCATCCGGCGACTTACCACACCCCTTGTGTGGTTTAACTTCGCTGTAATCGGAAGCGTTGTTTCCACTCGGCTATGCCGTACCCCGATTTATATTCTTTTTTGCCCACATGGGTATAAACGATTCCTTAATGGTCTCTGCTACTGTGGCATCTTAAAAATAACAGAAAGACGGACTCCACTACCCCCTTCGCATCCCTGACCCTCTATGCCCCTTTTGCATTCTCTGACCATCTCTACCCACATTCTCATTTTTTACCCTCTCTTCTCCTCCTTCCCTTCCCTGACTTTCTCTGCCCCTTTTGCCTTCTCTGACCCTCTTTGTTCCATTCCCATTTTCTGACCCTCTTTTAGTTTCCTTCTCTGATCTTCTCTGCCCTTTTTGCCTTTTCTGACTCTCTCTGCCCCCATTCTCATTTCTGACCCTCTTTTCTTCTCCTTCCATTCCCTGACCCTATCTACCCTTTTTGCCTTCTCTGAACCTCTTTGCTCCCATTCTTATTTCTGAACCTCTCTATCCCCCTCCCTTCTCTTCCCCCCTCCCTTCTCTGCCCCTCTCCCCCACTCTCCCTTATTAATATCAGCGAAGATGAAACTCCCCCGATTTTCTGCCTTGGTGGATCACACCAAAAACTGCTTCAATATGGAAATGGCTCAGGGTTTCGGCGAAAGGGGGTCCCTGCTCATCGATGGGGCGATTACCCCCTCGACGATGATAGGGGGTGATCTTAGGACTTTCACCTGACTAACTCTCCTCGCCCCCCCCCCCTCCCTCCCTCCCAACCCCGGCACCTCTTGAAAGCTCTTAGACAATAGGTACAGGGATATCCGAATGGCCAGAAAGTGCATATTACTCTCCTTGTCTTTTGTTTGGGTCTAAGGAAGCGTCGGGAAATGAGGGAGAGGACACATAGGAGAGAAAATAAGACACCGAGTCCAAATCCAACCCTATATTATGGGACCGGGAGAGCTTCTGGGGGATTCTGCCACGCCTTTCAGTCCCCTTTGCTCCCTCATCCTGATCCCCCTACTGCTTATAGGATGGAGCACCCCCCTTTGAAACCCGTCATCTCTAACCTGCTATAGAAGGAGTCTCCGTCTCACTACCCCCCCCCTACCTTCCCCCGTCAAGTGTCGTAAAAGCCAGCTAGGGGATGGGCTGACCTGAGAAGGCTTATCCCACCACCTCTATGGCGGTAATGGGCGGGTGTCTCCCGGCTCCCGTCGTATATAACAGAGAGATATGGCCCCATATCTTCCTGCCACCTTTAGGGCCCGGAGGGAACGCATCGAAAACGTTTGGTTGTGCGCCCTTCCTGCCCCAACGCGGCTATTTTTTATGGGTCTCTCCTCTCAAAGCTTCCGGTAGAGATGCCCTCGTTGGTGGGGTTCTATAAAATCCATAAAAAATTCGATCATCGGGGTTGGAAGGGCACGCAACCCTCCACATTTCAGCGGCAGCATGGTTGCTCATGCTACCCCTTACATCCCCTTAGCGGGTGGACTTTGGATGTATGTGTGATGTGGAGTGGTGGAAAAGGTGGTTTTAAAGGCGAGAGAATGCAGGTGCTTGCTCTAGATGAGGTGAAAATGATGGTGAATGAAGTGTGGTATAGAGTGCGATTATTTGTGAATCGTGGTAGTATGGGTGAAGAGGGTGAAGTGGTGCTTTTAAGTGGTGAGTGGCATCATGCAATGGTTGGTTATGAATGTGTGAACTCGAAAATAATGTAAGTGAGGTTGAGATTTTCAAGGGAGAGACTGCATGTGCGTAGTGTATGGACGAGCTAATGCTAGATGTGATGTTGAGATTCGTAAGGAAGATATGCATGTGTGTAGTATATGGACGAGCTAATGATAGGTGTGAGGTTGAGATTTACAAGGAAGAGACTGCATGTGTGTAGTGTATGGGCGAGCTAATGATAGATGTTAAGTTGAGATTTGAAAGTAAGAGATATTGCATGGGTGTAGTGCATGGACGAAATATAGATGTGAAGTTATGAATGCGGCGTTACAGGTAAGGTACGCGCTCGGATAAAAGATGGCTCGAATGAATGGTTTCTCATAGTACTTTAGTAACTTGAGAACAATCTGCATATAGATTTGGTAAATAGGTATATATGTCTGAGGCACTAGTTCGATACCTAATACTAGAAGAACTTGCAGAACTCATGGGTATACTTTTAGATATGTATGTACGAGTAGTAGTGTAAAAAATAATTAAGTTGCTAGATATATGATTATAAGAAAGAACACACCACCAGCCTTTGAGAGTAAAATAGAGTGCGCAGTTGCTCAGTACCACGATGTGCTTTTAGCATTGCTTTCTTCTCTAATAGTTTTTCTCTCATGCACTACCTAATTGTAGATTGGTCTACACGGTTTGGGGTAGTCTGGAGCTGTTGATTTCGTTGCGGTTGTTATTAGTCTACTTTGTGGGCGAAAGATATCTAACCTAATTGATACTATGAATATGGTGGAAAACGTTCGAGTTGGGAAGCCACTGCAGAAAAGTCATTTTAATGGAATCCTATTCCAAATAAAGGTAAGTAAGGCAACGAATAAGAGAAACCACCAAATATTATCGCTTCTTGCGTGCTGCAATTTCGATGCTCCGAATTGTCTGATGGTAAATGACTGGAGTAGGTGTTTTAACCATCAGGATGCCCTAGATTGGTATTTAAAGTTCCAGCGAGTTGTGCTCACTGTAGAATCTGAGTTAGTTATGTACGTGCGCAGAAAACAGTAAATCAAGGAGATTCTTAGATTCCGAGTTATGTACCTTGGTAGAAAGCATAGTAAATTAAGGAGTTTCTTAGATTCCGAGTTAGTCATGTACGTTGGCACAGAAAGCAAAGTAAATCAAGGAGTTTTTTAGAGTCCGAGTTAGTTATGTACGTTGGCAAAAAGCACAATGAATCAAGAAGTTTCTTAGAGCCTGAGTTAGTCATGTACGTTGGCACAGAAAGCTAGGGTAAATCAAGGAGATTCTCCTAGATTAACAGCGAAATAGAAAAAATCAATTCGAGAGGGAAGAAGATTCAACCAAGCTTTAATTAAATAACGAATCAGAATAAAATCAAGCAAGATGTATATCATAAGGTAGTCAACCGGAGTGAGTCAGGCGAAAAAGAACTATGGAAATGACCTCGCGCAAAACTCAAACATGAGCTTATGCGTTTCTATAGATACCATAACAGTCGGAAGGCCATAAGAGAGGCTATGGAACCGATTAGGAATAAGGAAAGACTTCTCAGGGACAATTTGGCTCTTATAGTAATGATTTAAACAAGCACTTTTTATTTTTTATATAATAGTTAAAGACTTATCATGGCTATTCACTTTAAGGGAAGAAATCGATTTGGCTAAATAATTAACTATCCCGCACGCGAGGAAATGAGAGAAATAAGTGCATAAATAAACAAAGGGAATCGATCGAAAAAATCCAGACTTGATTGCATGTACCTCATTCACTTAAATGAGTTAGAGAATCAATTGGTAAAATCGTTGTGTATGATGTTTAATTAAAAGGTCTATTTGGAAAGTACTAGTCCCAACAGGGTTTAAATGAGCTTATGTCACGCTAATCTTCAAAAAAAGGAGAGTATCTGATCCTATTAACTACCGTCTTATTAACTTAACGTCAGTAATTAACAAACTCTTAAAATCGATAATTTAAGATAGGATGGTGGGTCAACTTGGGTGAAATATGTTAATCTTGGACCCCCTAACACGGATTTTGGCAAGGACACTCCTGTTTAACAAATTCCCTGGATTTTGCTCATACAATCATTTCAATCTACGATGAGAACCAAGAGTAGGGTATATAATTTCCCTAGACTTTCAAAAAGCTTTTGATGTCATTTCACATGAGAAGATTATAGTGAAACTTATAGGGCACGGAATAAGAGGAAAACAATCTTAAGTAGATTGAAAAAATAGCTCTCAAATCGTTCACAGCGTGTTATCGTAAATGGATCAGGCTCAGACTAGTCCCCAGGCAGTAACGAAGTACCTCAAGGGTCAATTCTTGACACAGTGGTGTTCATTGTATATAATATTGATCTTGATAATGGACTGAATTGTAAAATATTCGAATTCGTCGATGAAACAGCCGTGTTTGCACGAAATGCAGCCAACTTAGAGCGGGACATAGATAAAACTGTTGAGTGGGTGGATAATGGTCGATGAACTTTAAGATACGTAAATCCAAATTCATTCACTTAGGATCTCAAAATTTAAATGTATTTAGGGAATATAAGGCCAAATTCTAGAGTCGGTTACCTTTAGAAAATGTCCTAGGATGGTTTTAATTTCGGAAGACCTCAAAGTGTCAAAGCAACGCGTTGAACCTACAAAAAAAGTAAATAATTAGGCGGAAATTTACGCTTAATCGAAAATATGATCCCCCTCTATATAACTTCTACGTTGGCCTTCAGCTCGAGTACATAATTCTCGTCTCAATAACTGAGTCAGGACGTGCTGCTATAAGACCGGGTGCAAGTTAGGGCAATTAGACTAATTCCCGAGCTTAGGAATAAGCTGTACTACCTGTACAAATGATATAAGGTTTAAAACATTAAAAGGGTTCAGTAATATTAATTATATCCTCATTTTCAAAATGAATGATTAAACACTCATAAAAAAATAATTTAAATTGATGAATCAGGGATTTATCTCGGCCAGAGCTCCAAATTACCTTGCCCTAGAAAATCACACAGATGCGAAATGGCATACCTAACCAAGTAGTGGATAGCACGTCGGTAAATATGTTTAAAAATCAACTTGAGAATTTATCAGATATAAATATTACTTAGTAGGAGCCACAGATGAGAACGTCGAAAAAAATATCAGGGACGGCTACGAAAAAGAAGGGAATAAAATAATAAAATATAAAGCATGTGCACAAAATACATTTTCCGTGTTTCTTCCCGAATTCCCGGTCACTATATTCCTTTCAATACGAGCTCGTGGGGCCCTGCGGGAGAGAGAAGATCTCTCCCATCCTCTCTTTTGAACGATTGGGCGATTGTTGCAACCTATCTAGAGCCCCTGAGTCAATCATCGATACCTGTATAGATAAATGTGGATCGTAGATAGAGAAATAGTAAAAAGACATGATATTAATTAATACACATGTAGATAAGTGTGTATCAGCTTTCTCGTACTTAGCATAGGTAAAGGCGTTTATTCGGGCTATGTAATTAATAAGATGGTTAATCTGGTACACTCTGACATTGTTTACAGGAGCTTTTAGCTTTCTGAGGAAATCCGAGGGTCTTTGCTGGTCTTTTTAATGTATTTCTGTAGTACATTCTTCTTTGATTCTTATTTCGCTTTTTTTATTATTCTTTAAATTTAAGGAGAGAATATATGTATAATCCTATGGAGGCATATTCTTCGGAAGGGTATCCTAAAGTATCACTCCAAAATGAACCCATGATACCCTACCCTCCCTAACACTCTTAGGCCTGAGTTGATTGGGAGGTGAGATGGGATCGAATGGAAAGCATCCCAAAATTAACCCTATTTTGGGGGATCGAATTTGGGATAAATTGGGAAGTATCCTAATCTGAGATCAATGGTGGATCGATAGCGGTCGGAGGGGGGGGGGCGATGTTGCAATCCCGAGTACTCAGCCTTATCGCTCTCTTAATACAGGGGGGGGGGGACTCTCTTTCCGCCCAATCAGCGGAAACGAGGCTTTTACCCGAGTGGCAAAACGGGCAGTGATTTGAGGAAATTTATTTTGGAGGAATTTCCAAACGAGCTAGGCTTGGTGTTGGGGGTTACTCCCACGGAGTGCTCGAGAGAACTCGCGTTGAGTACTCGAGAAAACTCACACCAAGTACTCGATAAAACACACCGAGTATTCGAGAAAACTTACTGGATATATGAGAGAAACAGTGTAGTGTACAGTTCGCTTTGCCTTGGTCTTGTTTTCTGATATTAAATTGAGCTCCTTTGTTTTCAAAAGTTCAAATGATCTGGAATCGTTTCATGGTTCTATTCCTTTAGGATTCTTTCCTCTATTTTTACAAGAAAATTGCCACTACTTTGGTTTTCAAATTTGTTTGTTGTTTTTAAAATATTTTTACGTCGAGGTTCTTTTTCAATATGCTGGCGTATTATACTTTTTATTCCAATTCTTATGGGGGCTTTAAATTCTATTCGCTTTGATGATTACAAACACATCTTTTTAACTCTTGTTTTATTTAATGTCTTTGAGCAGTTTCTCGCCAAATGATTACTTATTTATTTGTGATCATAGTAACTTGTTACCAGATAATCTTTTTGTTTTTTAAAAGTTTTAATTCCTTTTGATGCCACTCTCTTTGTTACACACAACATGCAAGTATCTCTTGATGTTAAACATGAGTCAAGACTCGTCTGTTTTGATTTGAGGTCAGTCTTTGATAGAGTCATCCATAAGGCACTCGTACAAAATTAGGTCCTTTGATAGTGGTGGCCACTTCCTTGAAGTGCTGTCCGAATCCTTGACTAACAGAAAGCGAGTGTCACTTGGTGGTTGTTTTAGCCCATTTAGTTCCATTTTGTCTGGTGTTCCCAAAAGAACTGTCTTAGGACCTATCATTTTTTATTGTTTAGAGCTACGACATATGGTCTGAGATCAGGTCTAAAATAATTGTTTATGCTGATGACACAGCTTTGAAGTCATTCCTTCTCCAGAGGATAGAAAGCATTGCTGACTCACAGTCGTGTTGTGGATCCTGCCCTAGTATGATCATTGGAGAATGAAGTTGAATCCGAGTAAATCTTACAATATGGTTATAGGTCATTTAAAAATGCTATACCTTTCTCCCCCTGATTTCATTGCCAATGGTATTAAAATTCCATATTGTTCCTCCTGAAGTTATTTAACATCCTTCTTGACTTCAAGCTTACTTTTGAATCTCCTTTGCGCTCAGCTGCATCCGTAATTAATCAAAGAGTGCCACCAATTATATTCCACTGATGATGTTGCTTGAAAGTGTTGTTATTCCTTTATATTGGTACCTTTAGAGTATTGTCCCTAAGTCTAGCTGTCTGCATTAGAATCCAAATTAAAAGTCTTAGAGAGAGCTTTCAACTAGATTAAATGTTTATTTTCTGATATTGAGATAAGTTTTTGATAGGATCTATGACACTATTTCTTTAAAATTGAATCTATGGTCATTCATCCCCTATGGCATCTGATGCCTACAATTGGGTTGAATGAGCGTTCTTTTTCTGTTTATCTGTTGAACACACCAGAATTTTCTCGCTGCTTTTTTCTTGCATCTGTTAAAGTGTGGAATACTTTAGGTAATGATGTCGTCAACTCTGATTTTTTTTTCAAACTGTGATGAATTTGGTCCTTGCTTAACTTTCCATTTCTCTAGACTTTACACTTTCAGTATAATGCTGCACCCGGGGCCTATTTGGACTTATGATCCTGCGCTTTCAGAGCTTGGTACCTTTACCTCATTAATATTTTACAATAAATTGGTTATCGAGAAGTGAACTTCAAGTTTCTTTACCTAAAAGTTCAAGCTTATTTATCTCGAAGTGAAATTAGAACATTTTAAAATTAAAATTCAAGTTTGTTTATCTAAAACGAAATTGAAGCTTATCTAGAATTAAAATTCTAGCTTTTAGTTTAAAAACTGACTCTCCAACGAAGTTCTTTACTTATCCTGTACCATAGGAGCAAGTAACCATCTAAAGATGGGTTTTAACCTCGGGTACTCGCATCCCTAGTTGTATAAAACAGGTGTATTTAAGGGATGCTCCAATCAAAGATGGCTGATTTTGGTGGAGTTAGAGATAAATTGTATTAGTTTATTAAATTTAATGATGCAAATCTACAAATATAAATACAACTCACTAATATGAACGAGTTTCGAATCGTGTAAAATAACATAAATATCAAAAGAGCAATGAATCATTTATTGATAAGTGTGTAACAAGATTTTTGTCTTTGGGTAGCAATTGTTATTTTCTATTTGCTTGTGTCTAGAATTCATGAAAAAACTGTCATTTATTTTAATCTTGGCTTTTGTGCCCAGGATAATGATATTTATATGAAATTTACCCATTCCCTCTGGAAGGAAGCTGCGAATTTTAACTTTCATTTGCATAGAGTAGAAACAAAAAGACATGAAACAAAAATGGCATTTATTTATTTTTTAATTACATAAGTGAGACTATTGAAATATTAGAAATAAGTAGTTGTCTCCGATTTACGATTATACTGTAAATTGATTTCACAAAATCAGACCCCAAATATAGTCTCCTATCAAATTTTCACTATGCGATCCTTGATAATGGCGTTCAAAGTCCAGTTGATCCTGATGAAAGCGCTCGCCATGCCCCTCGGAGTACGTTTCCATGTTCTTAAATTTATCAAGATGAGCGTAATCTTCATATTTCAATGCGTCTAGCAGATTTTAGATACTGCTGCATTCCTCTTTCAGCTGGACCGAGTGAGCAAGAGGAAGAGATGGATACATGTTCCCGTTATAAAGCAGCACTGCTTTGAGGGTTCTGGACGAGCTGTCAATGAAGAGGCGTCTCTCGTTGGGGTTACAGACAATTCCGAGTGCCTTAAACAGTCCAGTTACATTGTGACAAAAATAAAGCTCATCGTAACGTGTAATAAAGCTTGAAAAACACTGGTGACGCTTTCTATGACCTTATATTTGCACACTGTCATCTAACAAATCCCACCGCTTGAGTCTCGAAGTTAAAAGCTTGGCATTTTACTTTGTGAGACCAAGATCTCTGACAAGGTTGCTGAGATCTCTTTGGTTAGGGTAGTATAGGATTATCTCCTCAATTGCACCTCAGTAATCAAGATCAATTACTTCATCTTCTTCTGAACTGCTTTTCCTTTCTAAAAACTGCTGCTCTCTTTTTGGAGGAGTGGGTACGGGAAGCTCGGAACTGTGTGGCACTGGAACAATAGATTGCTGAAGGTCTGTATATATGATAACAGATGCATTTTTGCCTGCTCGACTTTTGGAATGGTTCACCATGCAGAAGAAACAATTGCTTGAGTGGCCAGTTGGTTTCCTCCAAATTCGTGGGATTGCGAAATTCATCTATCTCTCATTTTTTCTCTGTACCATCCTGTAAAAAAAAGAAAACATAAGTAAAAATATACAAATAAAAAAGCCAGTATCCAAATAAACAAAACAAATTATATATATATATATATATATATATATATATATATATATATATATATATATATATATATATATATATATTACCTTCCAGAGTTTTTTGCAGAGCTCGCAGGTGAAATGAGGTGCCCAAGGTTTGTCTTGATCTCCGACTGGCATGCTGAAATATGCCTTGTAAGCCTCACAAATTTTAACACATCTCCCTACAGCGTACTTTTTCGCTCTTGTTTCAATAAATTGGCCGCAGACATAGCAAAATGCGTCTGTTGGATTCTTATAACCTCTTGTTGCCACGTGTGACGAAGGCTTCTATCGAGGACGAGGGGCGATGTCTGCACTGTGACGGCTAGAGTTAAACCGATCTGTTGAGTAGACATTCTTTGTATTTATACAGTCATCTACGTTGCCAGAATGTTCTACAAATTCTTCAAACATATAAAAAATTCTCGAAAGTTCTAGAAAGCTCTACAGTTTATTTTTCTAAAAATTAGTGCTGAATCTATGTGGAATGTAAGAGAACTAACTGCCATTGTCGTCTAGGTCGCCAAAAAACAAAATATAAAGGAAATAATAGATATTACTACTGTATTACTGTTTCTATAACTTTTTAAATACAGTATATCATGTTTATACTATAAGTGAAAAAAACACAACCCTTGAAACTTTTTTAATATTTTTATTATTTGTATCAAATTAATGTTATTTATCATAAATGTGCTAATTTAAAAATTCAATGTCCTAGCCACAAAAGCAAAGTTTGGGGATTAAAATTGACTTTTTTTAATTTAATAGAGCCACAAACAATCTGGAAATAGCACTTTTAACTCAAGGACAAGACAAAAGGCAAATTTTGTTACACAGTGAAACTATTATATTATTCTTCTATGAGATGAGGTAGAGTGGTGAGAAAAGGCCTTGGGGTTTGGCAAAGGGTCCGAGAATTCCTTCGTGTTTTTCAAGAAGTGAGAGAATCCCGAGTGTTTTGCAACGGGTGCGAGAAGTCCTGGTGATTTTGCAAGGGTTAAGAGTAGTCCTGAGTGTTTTTCAAAGAGTTCGTCAAGTGCTGGGTGTTTTACAAAGGGTGAGTAGTTCTGCGTGTTTTATAAGGGGTGCGAGAGGTTCTTGGTCTCTTGCAATGGGTGAAGTTATGGGCAAAGTTAAGAACCGATGGTTTATAAGAACGAATACGAGGAAATATCTTTACATATCGGAATAATAATTTAGTGGAACTATTGTCCATTGCGCCTTATTTTGATTTATTCATATCAAATATGGAATGGAAATATAATTGCCACATTTCTTGGGTGTTTCCTTTTATGTGGGGCATCACTTTTTATTTTACCGGTGACGCTATAGCAGTTACCGGCAAGGGTAGGATACATACTATAGCAGCACCTCCCCACCCCACCCCTAGTGTATTGGGATCCCAAACTTCTTAATCCTCGTTATTTCTTCGTCTACCTGTCGTATTCACCCTCCCGCTACCTGCTATTCACGTAAAATGGATACATATTATCCGCTTCGCTGCTCGCCACTCCTTTCTTATGAACCACGAACAATTTTGCGTATCTCGTACAATCGTTTTTTTCCATCGCGCTCAACGTATACGCCGCCTTCTCGCTGCTGCACCTGAGCCTTTTCTCATGTCTAATTAAGGTAAGGAAAACAGAGCAGCTTCGTAATGTTTCTACGTCAAGTTTTGGCGCGCTGTTTTTAGCGCTCTCGTTTTGTCGCGTTTATTTTGGCGCGCCCCTTTTGAGGCGCTCGTTTTCGCGTGTTCGTTTACGCGTGCCAAATTTCCAAGTTCCTCACCCCCCCTCCAGCAATAGTCCAGTTAGATTCTTCCTCTTCCTTCGTTCAAAAAGGTCGTTCTTTTCTTTATTCTCTTCCCGTCAAGGAAAAGAAAGAAATTTCCCGTTTCTCCACCCGTCGCGATTTTCCCTTTGTGTACCGAGCTCCGATGTCAGCCTGCGCTCGGATCGGAATTTCTCAGATAAGAGGACTTATCAGCCGGGATATTTTCTCTCTTCCGCTGCAGCTATTTGGTTTGGTTTGATTGTTTGGAGCGTTTGTCAACTTCTTGGTTTGTTACCTCCATATTGAGACGATTTTCTCTTCTGGACGAATGAGTTTCATCGATTTCAGAGCTTTATGGATTCTAAGACAATCACGTTAGTTAGAAAATCCATGCATCTCCCACTGTAGCCTTAAGATAGGCATAGATCTTATGGTAGAATGGTCCAAGCTGTTAGAAAAAATCAATGAACTTCCGACAATGCAAGCTTAATATGGCCTTGATAATCTTCTTTTGTGAGTCCCCCCTTCCCCTCTCTTTTAATGTGCTAAACTATTTTCTTACTATCTTCTCTAGGATTTTACAAAATATACTAGTTATGCTTACTAGTTTTAAGTTACTTGGGTCTTCTTTATTTCCCTTCTGAATGATGCCAGTACATTCCCTCTCTTACGGGCATTAGATATGTCTCCAAGCTCTAGTGATCTAGTAAGCATCTTCTAAAGAGTTACTACAAGGAATATTTACCCTTTATTTAACTAATCTATGTAGAATGAGTATCATCAGAGCCAGATGAGGGCTTTTTAGTATTATACTCTAATTCAAATTCTTTGAATTTGAATTATTAATGCTATTCAACACTCGCCTGACCTATTTCAGAAACTGTTCAGGTTTCTTCTGTAAATACTAAAGCAAAATGATAGTAAATTATCTCAACTAATTCCTCATTAACTAACTTCATATTTAATAGATCTCGTCTCATCCCTGCTTAAGTTATATATTTATTTTATAAATATTTAAGAACTTTCTTTGATCTTTATTATTATTGTTAGCTAGATCAATTACTGACACGTTTTTTGGTCTTTCTAATAATCTTATTAAGCTAATCCTTAGTCAAGCTAATCCTTAGTCAACAAAAAATTCTAATTGCAATTTTTGTATTCTCTTTTCCAGCTTTCTCCTGACTCCACTATAATGGCTTCCTACATTTCTTCTTAATGACCTTTAATGGGATAGATTGCTGTTTGACTTCATTTAACATACACTTGAAGTACTTTGCATCTTATAAGCATTCTTACGCGTGAATACGAGATTCCAATTAGACAAATTTAGCAAGTTTCTAATCTTTTCGTAATTCTACATATAAAAATCAGGTGGTTTTGTAGTATTCTTAGA
Source organism: Ceratothoa steindachneri (assembly GCA_963969495.1). Taxonomy (NCBI): domain Eukaryota; kingdom Metazoa; phylum Arthropoda; class Malacostraca; order Isopoda; family Cymothoidae; genus Ceratothoa; species Ceratothoa steindachneri. The sequence goes on along the minus strand of CAXAKS010000005.1, from coordinate 105,248 downwards.
TATTATGTTTTTCCAAATCTCAGATTAAAATGAATTATTGTGTGATCACTAATACCTAATGACTCTCCAACGCTTCATTTCTCAAAGTAATGATCATTTCTTAATAGCACTTGTCCAATTCTATAAGCTTACAGCTCAAACTACCCCTTTTCTGCATATTTTCAGGGGTACAAAATCATTGAACCGAGGTATAAAGAGGTTTAAGATAAATCCCAGAGTGTGAGTTGTGGTTGTTCTGGTAGAAATGAATAGTGTTGGGTCGACACTACTCTATGAGAGTATAAAATGAATCACCACACGAAACAAGAGGATTTACATAAGATGGTTACGAGGATGTTTTGTGGTAAATGTTAAAGCAATATTAAAGAGAGTATAGGTTCAAATACAGTCGCATCTGTTGAGTTGAGGAACTCAATGGACGTTTAAATAATGCTTATGAGAGTCCGGTCTTCTGGTTCGTATGGTAGAATTAAACAGAGGAGTTAATGGCGAAATATTAAGAACTACAAAGGTTTGTGTACCCATTTTTAGCCATGTCTATTTTCATTAATCAAAAGATATTTGAGAATTCAATTTCAGAAAAGAGAAAGAATTTTGAATTTTGAAATCGAACTGGAAGGGCAAAACAGAAAGTTAATTAGGGTGTACAAAAGACGAATTCTCGCGAAGAAGACAATGAAAGAATCCTCGCAAAGAGGACAATCCTTGAACCCTCAAGAAAAAGACAATGAAAGAATCTTCGCCAAGAGGTCAATGAAGGAATCATCGCGAAGAGAAAAAGGGGGAAATATTTATATTTGCGAAGAGGACAATGGAGGAATCCTCGCGAAGAGTACACTGAACGAATATTCGCAAAGAGGACAATGGAGGAATACTCTTGGAGAGGACAATAGAAGAAACTTCGCCAAGAAGACAATGGAGGAATCCTCACAAAGAGGATAATGAAGGAATATTCGCGAAGAGGAAAATGGAAGAATCCTCACAAAAATCACACTAGAGGAATCCTCTCTAAGAGTACAATGGAAAAAGCTTTACGAAGTTCATAATAGAGGAATCTTAAAAAAAAGTACAATTGAGAAGTCCTTACGAAGTGCACAATAAAGAACTCGATATTACTCTGAGATAAGGTTCCGATACCATGCCGGAGGTTTGGCTTCTCTAAAAGCTTTGACATCATAAATTGTCGCAAAGGATCCCTCCCCAACTCTGGTTACAGCATACCAAGATACTCGTAAGTACCACGTCCGAAGCTCCCTATACTACTACATTTAACCCAAATGTACTGAGCTGTCTGGAATACCAAACAATCTTCGAAGAAGGGTTCCCTCGAACTCTCCATCCTATTCAAGGCCGACAGAAAATAACTAGATACCATTTAGAATAGGTCCATAGGAATATTCGTGGAACGATGGAGCGCGCACCTTCCTATTATCGATGGCGGTCTCCCATTAGCATTTGGTTAGTGCAGGGAAGAGCGAAACGCCGGTCCAGTAACCTAGTGTCTTACAGACAACCTAGCCCCCTCATCAGTGCGAGGGTCTCCAGAAATCTCTATTCGTCTTGGAACCGAGCATATGGTAATAATGACACTCCCTTGACTCGAGATAGCCGTGGGTGACGAATTGTATAAGCAATGAGGAGATGCCGATAGCTCAAAGGCACTTAACGCCCTCTGCTAGTCGCAATGGATTACACAACGGTCTCCGACCCAGATCCGACGAGGAATCTTGCATACCGAACGGTGTATTACAATCAACCAGGCAATGGAGATAGATACAGTGGCATGAAGGAGCCCTGCGGTTTCAAACAGGGGTGGGATAGGGTGAAAAACAACTTTCCCTCCGAACTTGGAGCTATCTGTGTACGGACCCAAAATACTACCGGTGCTGTGGAAGCTTTGAGAGAAGAGGGGCGGAGACAAACATTAAATGGTAGTATTTTCCAGGATCGCCTCTTCAGCAGAACCCAATTATGAAGGAACACCTAAAGAGGGCAACTTGGAAGAGTCACGAAAAGTAAGAGAACATATTTTTTGTTCACTAAAGGCCACTAAAGTCACGGGATATGAAGATAGTAACGTAAAGGATCCCTTAAGAGGCCGCAGTACAGCGATTCGACGCGGCATCGATTTCACAAGTAGGCGAAAGAGCTGTGAAAAGATGTTGACTAATGTCGTCTCGATGGTTGTCAACAGTTCCATGATATTTGTAGTTTCCAGATCTTGGAGGCGAAACTACCTAACGACTACGTTCCATAAATGTTCCGTTGTTTCATGTAGGTTAAATGTAGTGGCCAAACCATTCGTCTGGTCCTTCCAAAATGCTCCTCGAACCAAGTCTGGGCAACTTGGACTCAACAGCATTGTGCTGAAATACCCTTCGTTGTTTAATTGCAGTGAAGTGACTCAATAATTTGCCTGCTTAAATTTTCAATATTTCTGAAATATTTTGTGTTTTTGTCCGGTTATAAAACTAACAGGAAACTCAGTAAACACATACTTAACAGAACAAATGCACACAAGTGAGGTTTTTTTTCTGTATATAACAGCAATTGCAAATAAACACAACTTCACAAATATTGAAAGTTTAAGTGTGTAAATACTTGTCATCTCACGGTACATAAAGTGAATGAATGGAGGCAAGTGTCACCAAGCAGTGCAACGTTGTGGTCACCGGGCAATAACGTGTTTAAGCGGACCAGTAGACCCAACGTTTGCCACGTGAACACATCATTCACCAGTATGGCTCCACCATCTACCCTGCAAGTTGCCTTGCTGAAAACTGGTGTCCATGGCTTCAAGGGGTCTGCAACACACTTAAACCCGACCATCAGCCCAAATCAACCGACATCACCTGCATTGAATGTGGATGGGAGTGGAGCAAGTGTTGCTTGTTTGTTACCATGGATATTTCTAACCAGGCGCCGCTACTGACGATATTTAAGCACCCGTGGTCGATCGATCCGCTAGTCAGAAGGAGCGGTAATTAATGTTTTCCACGAGATATTTTCGACCCTCAATCACACCATAGAGCGAGGAATGTTGAATGTCCGCACAGTTTCAGAAATTGAATGTTCCATGTATCTAGTAATCACAATCATACCCAGTTCGAACTCCGATTACTCACGTCGCTTTCCTATGATCAGCCTTACCGGGGTTCACACTGACTCACCATTTGTCAGCTCACAACTTCTACAGGTCTTTTAATTTCCATGGCGTCGTGGTGCGATTGTCTTCGTATACTACTATTCCATGATTTTTTGGCACTTCACTGTGATACTAGAAGACTAAATAATGCATTTAACATGATGTCAATTCACATATGGAACTAAAATGTGTATATACAGTTTGTACTAAAGTAGACCAAACAGTCCTTGTCAGATCTTATCTAAACTATTCATATCGTAGTCTAACTTAGATTTAGACTAACCGTGTGCGTCATTTTCTAACCAACTAACTGTATAAACTGTTATAAACTTTACCACTTTTTGACTCATAAATGTCTATCGAATACCCAGCCTAGACTCTTCCATCCCCAGTTTCCTATAGTGCCCCCTCCTTCTCCCCTTCTCCCCCGATAGGTCTAAAAAATTGATGCCAGGTGTCTTCATCTGCCTCTCGAAAAGGATTAAATACTCGGATGATTAAATACTAGGATCATATCCCCCACCCCTTTCCCCCTGAGCAACTTAGGGCCTAACACTAAACATTTTCAACTCATTAGAAAATATTTTCATAAGTCAGTTGTTATTTTTGTTGTTTTTAATGGATCCCCCAGGACCAGATGGCATCTCTGCTTCCTCCCATGGCTTGGGAGATTTAGGAAGAAAGTCTGGTCCTACAGTCTGTGTGGTAAGCCAGGCCAACATTACCACAGTTCTTTGTGTTTGATTTTTAATGCTCGGTTTTGTTTCCTTAGCGTCTTATTCCTATCTTCTGTTTCCGTTTGCAATAGCGTTTTGTGCAACGTTTTCATCGCGATCTGACGAGCATCTCCACTTGTAGTAGTAGGTTCGCCAACCTTCTTTTATTCAGGCAGATCCCGACCGTATAATGAAATATATATAAAGGTCAGTATGACAATCGCCTGTGAGTCCGAGAGTGCTAGGGGTCGGTCCTCTTTTGACTGAGGTGCCAGAAAGTATTATGTTTAGACACCAAAGAGCGTTTAGGGGAAACCTTTCATCGCTCCGGAGTAGAGGGACCAGTTCCGCCTCAGAGGTATGTGTATATAGATACCCATCCGCAAGATTCCTTGGAACAGTGTGTTTTGTGCAGCGAATACGGGAGAGGAAAGAAAGCACGTGTTGTAATTGGCTATGTGATGAGAAGTGCCAGATATTCCCACCCCGGTACAGTGTTGATCACAGCGCGTCCGCCAATAGGAGGCCAGATCGCGACGTGCGCTAACGTTTTGTGTCCGCTCATACCTGGATCGAACCCAGTACCACGGCTAACTAGAGCTAACAAGAGCTCTTTTGCTCCACTTGCAGATACCGCTATTAATTTCCTCGGGAACTTTAGCCAGATTCCAGTCCTCGGGGAATTTGTTGTGCCGTGTGGTGTTGGTTTTCGGTTTGATGTTTTTCATTGTAATGGCTTTTATACGTTGTTCCCTCGTGCTGGTGATTGAGATTATGATCGCCACGAGTTACTGGTCCAGTGGTGGTTTATTGTCCCCTTATCTTTTATTTAGGGTGGTCTTCTTGTTTGGTACTTGTTGCTGGTCGGTTTCTTCATGTGTGGAGTTGTCTTTAAGCTGATTCGGGTCGGTTGTATAGCGAATTTTCGGCTTTTTCGGAGGTCTTTTTATTGAGCTTGTAATTTTTTTTTAATTATTTGCAGGAGGTTGTTGGAACTTCTCCGTTCTTTTAACTGTTGGCAGAGTTTTCGGTATCTTGGTGTGTCTCTTTATTTTCGCTTTCATTTTAGTGTTTTAATATTCCTTCGGAGTGGTGGATGGCACAATCTGCGTGGGCTGATGGAAGGGTGCGGGGAGTAACTATAGGTTTCCCGGTTGGTCTCGTTTTTCCTTAACAGTCTATTACGCCACGGTCTTTGATTGTTTGGTATTCTGGAAACCCAATAATACAAGTCTTGCCGTCGTTCCTTTTTTATTATTATTTGCCTCTCCTTAGAGCACACCATGGTTGGCCGAAATGGGGAAAGCGGCAGTTTCTGCACTTCTTTTGCTTCTTGTGGAATTCAACTCCGAGCTGGTCGGAGTCATAGTTGAGGCAGCGTCCTTAGTCAGCTGGGTACTCTCTGGTCTCATGTGCCTCCAGGTGGAAGCACTTCCCGCATGTCCTTACTATGGGTGTATTATCCCCCCTGCATTTGGTCTAGAGTCATCCTAGATTAAAGACAAGGACACCGGCCGGAGGTCATGCTTTCCTCGTCAAATATATCATTTATCTTCTTTGTCGATTGTCCGATCTTTATCACTGCGTTCATCTTTGCCCATTTCTGTTGGCCTTGAAATTCAGCGATGGTGTCTTCAGCTGTCAGCTCCCCAATTCTGAGATCGGGTTGACGGCAAATTAGAGTTCTTTATCAAGTGATTTTGAGTGGTACTATTGGTTAGAGGTTTAGTCCTTTCAGTAGAGTGATCGCCTTTTTTGTAACCAGAGTTTCACCGATCTTGGTCGGTGTCGCACATGGTTACGAGTCCTTTTGGAGATTCGAACAGGCTTGCGAGCCTTCGTAAAACCGAAAAGTCAGGAGAAAAGTTTAGATTTTGATCGGCCGAGCCTCACTCTCCCACAATACACTATGAGCTACAGGTGTATTTCGAAACATTTCTCTTTATTACATCTAAAATTTTGTTTGTTCCTGGATTCAAAGCTGTTTATATATACCTTAGCATCCTTTGAGTTTATTACCCATAAATCTTTTTCTTTATCAACTTCTTTTAGCCAGATACTCTTAATATTATAACTAAATGGCATATTCCATGTACCCGTATGCATTAATAGACCTTTGCCTGCATTAAATTTCATTTGCCACCTACCAGACAAACCAGCAATCTTCCTAAATCTTCCGGAAGTTCAGAGATTCATTTATACTTGAAACTGGCTCCAATGTTTATATTCTCTGTCAATCATCTTTTTTCGATTATTATCAGAAAATAGAAACATTTGAACCGAAACAGATCCTGGCGGCACACCACTAACTGCCAGCTCGTATTGAGACTTATAATCGTTTCATTTCCCCCTATTTTATATTTTTTACAGCACCTCTACTTACCTTTAGCTTATTAATCAATTTTCATTAATTTACGCGTTATCGATGTCCTTACTAAAACCTAGGACAACCACATCGATATTCGACTTTACCGAAGTTACCAGTCACATATTTAAAGGTAAATTTGATAAACATGATTTAGATAGGCGCAAATTATGTGATTTTTATATCCAAGCTATTGATCTTTAAATCAATCAAATAACGTAGCTCTGATCAATTTCTTCAAAATTTTACAAAAAATAGAGGTAAGACTAAAAAGCGGATAATTGTTTACGGCACGTTTTCTACCTTTCTTTAAAAAGGGAAAGACATTAGCCAACTTCCGATCCTGTAGTGCTTCGCATTATGTAACTGGCCTATTAATATTTATAATCAATAGCAAAGTTAAATGAGATAGTTCTTCATAAAGAATTGTGGCATATCTATTATCAAGTGCTGCTGATTAATTAGGGCACATATGTTCGATAACATTTTGTAATTTCCTTCAAATCAAACCTAATCCTTTCAACTTTATTATTCATTTCAAATCATTCAACTCCCTGCCCCCAAGCTTGATTGATCGCTAACAAAGAGGTGAAAAGATCATTAAGGACTTTATCAATCATTATATTCATAATCTGAGAAATATCTATTTTATCATGATTCTAGATTTGTATAAAATGAAAAAAATGTATAATTCATATCTTATTACCAAGAGCTAAGTTAATTGCTACTCATATCTTGCCGATTCTAATCCATTGAGATTATTGGAAATAATTCTATTGTTTCTAAGAGTCACTTTCCATTACTATTTTTGAATGCCCTGAAGCAGCTGTACTACGCTTAATTGTATTTTTTATTTCGCTTTTCTATTATAAAGGTTTTCTTTGATTTGAATTAATATTATCTTTAAGAGGTGTATATATATATATATATATATATATATATATATATATATATATATATATATATATATATAATATATATATATATATATATATATATATATATATATATATATATATATATATATATATATATATATATATATATATATATAATCTTTAAATCATTTCTATTCATTATGAAGAAATTAAAATAACTTATAATCCTCTCACATAAACGCCTTCCTATTATGAAAATCTCATCACTGCCTCAGTTCAACTTCATAAATTTCATTCCTAAAATTTAATACTTTGCTGTTTTGTTTGCTCAGTGGGGTTTTATTGATTAATTTGGTCGGTTTATTGATTTAACATGGTGGGTTTATTGATTTAACCTGTTCGGTTTATTGATTTAACTTGGTCAGTTTATTGATTTAACTTGGTGGGTTTATTGATTTAACATGGTGGGTTTATTGATTTAACATGGTGGGTTTATTGATTTAATTGGTCGGTCTATTGATTTAACTTGGTGAGTTTATTGATTTAACATGGTGGGTTTATTGATTTAACATGGTGGGTTTATTGATTTAATTGGTCGGTCTATTGATTTAACTTGGTGGGTTTATTGATTTAACATGGTGGGTTTATTGATTTAACTTAGTCGGTTTATTGATTTAACTTGGTCGGTTTATTGATTTAACTTTGTCGGTTTATTGATTTAATTTGGTTGGTTTATTGATTTAACTTGGTCGGTATATTGATTTAACTTTGTCGGTTTATTGATTTAACTTGGTCGGTTTATTGATTTAACTTGGTTGGTTTATTGATTTAACTTGGTGGGTTTATTGATTTAATTTGGTCGGTTTATTGATTTAACATAGTGGGTTTATTGATTTAACATGGTGGTTTTATTGATTTAACCTGTTCGGTTTATTGATTTAATTGGTCGGTCTATTGATTTAACTTGGTGGGTTCATTGATTTAACATGGTGGGTTTATTGATTTAACTTTGTCGGTTTATTGATTTAACTTGGTCAGTTTATTGATTTAACTTGGTCGGTTTATTGATTTAACTTGGTCGGTTTATTAATTTAACTTGGTCGGTCTATTGATTTAACTTGGTCGGTTTATTGATTAAACCTGGTAGGTTTATTGATTTAATTTAGTCGGTTTATTGATTTAACTTGGTCGGTTTATTGATTTAACTTTGTCGGTTTATTGATTTAATTTAGTCGGTTTATTGATTTAACTTGGTGGGTTTATTGATTTAATTTAGTCGGTTTATTGATTTAACTTGGTCGGTTTATTGATTAAACTTAGTTGGTCTATTGATTTAACTTGGTCAGGTTATCGATTTAACTTGGTCGGATTATTGATTTAACTTGGTCGGTTTATTTATTTAACTTGGTCGGATTATTGATTTAACTTGGTCGGTTTATTGTTTTAATTTGGTCGGTTTATTGATTTAACTTAGGCGGTTTATTGATTTAACTTGGTGGTTTTATTCATTTAACTTGGTCGGTTTATTGATTTAACTTGGTCGGTTTATTGATTTAACTTAGTCGGTTTATTGATTTAACTTGGTGGGTTTATTCATTTAACTTGGTGGGTTTATTCATTTAACTTGGTCGGTTTTTGTTTTAACTTGGTCGGTTTATTGATTTAACTTGGTCGATTTATTGATTTAACTTGGTGAGTTTATTGATTTAACTTGGTCGGTTTATTGATTTAACTTGGTCGGTTTATTGATTTAACTTGGTGAGTTTATTGATTTAACTTGGTCGGTTTATTGATTTAACTTGGTCGGATTATTGATTTAACTTGGTGGTTTTATTCATTTAACTTGGTCGGTTTATTGATTTAATTTGGTCTGTTTATTAATTTAACTTAGTCGGTTTATTGATTTAACTTGGTGGGTTTATTCATTTAACTTGGTGGGTTTATTCATTTAACTTGGTCGGTTTTTGTTTTAACTTGGTCGGTTTATTGATTTAACTTGGTCGATTTATTGATTTGACTTGGTGAGTTTATTGATTTAACTTGGTCGGTTTATTGATTTAACTTGGTCGGTTTATTGATTTAACTTGGTGAGTTTATTGATTTAACTTGGTCGGTTTATTGATTTAACTTGGTCGGATTATTGATTTAACTTGGTCGGTTTATTTATTTAACTTGGTCGGTTTATTGATTTAGCTTGGTCGGTTTATTAAATTAACTTGGTCTGTTTATTGATTTAACTTGGTCGGTTTATTGATTTAACTTTGTCGGTTTATTTATTTGACTTGGTCTGTTTATTTATTTAACTTGGTCGGTTTATTGTTTTAATTTGGTTGGTTTATTGATTTAACTTAGGGGGTTTATTGATTTAACTTGGTCGGTTTATTTATTTAACTTAGTCGGTTCATTAATTTAATTTGGTCGGTTTATTGGTATAACTTGGTGGGTTTATTGATTTAACTTGGGTTTATTGATTTAACTTGGTGGGTTTATTGATTTAAGTTGGTGTTTTTTTTTATTTAACTTGGTCGGATTATTGATTTAACTTGGTCGGTTTATTGTTTTAATTTGGTCGGTTTATTGATTTAACTTGGTCGGTTTATTGATTTAACTTGGTGAGTTTATTGATTTAACTTGGTCGGTTTATTGTTTTAACTTGGTCGGTTTATTGATTTAACTTGGTGAGTTTATTGATTTAACTTGGTTGGTTTATTGATTTAACTTGGTCGGATTATTGATTTAACTTGGTCGGTTTATTTATTTAACTTGGTCGGTTTATTGCTTTAACTTGGTGAGTTTATTGATTTAACTTGGTCGGTTTATTGATTTAACTTGGTCGGTTTATTGATTTAACTTGGTGAGTTTATTGATTTAACTTGGTCGGTTTATTGATTTAACTTGGTCGGTTTATTGATTTAACTTGGTGAGTTTATTGATTTAACTTGGTCGGTTTATTGATTTAACTTGGTCGGATTATTGATTTAACTTGGTGGTTTTATTCATTTAACTTGGTCGGTTTATTGATTTAATTTGGTCTGTTTATTAATTTAACTTAGTCGGTTTATTGATTTAACTTGGTGGGTTTATTCATTTAACTTGGTGGGTTTATTCATTTAACTTGGTCGGTTTTTGTTTTAACTTGGTCGGTTTATTGATTTAACTTGGTCGGTTTATTGATTTAACTTGGTCGGTAGTAACTTCTCGATAATTAAAAAGAAAAATATTGTCCTGAACACAAAAAAAATCAAAACCAAATTCTGTTATGATCATATCGATCCAGTGGTTCTCAACGTTAATTCCTATGAGAAAATATAAAAGACTCATTTGAACGTAAAAACTTTATTCCGATTATTTTTTTTCTAATAGGCTTATCTCGTGATTGCCCCCAACTCGCCATAATTAAAAATAGAGCCTGGTACTAGTGTGCTTTAAACTTCCGATAAAAAGCCAAACACCAAATAAAAAGGCAAGAAACGAAACGAAAGCAAGAAGAACAAATCAGCAGCCTCGGTGTCGGAGGGAGGCCAGCCTTCCCCCACCCCAAGGTTATACGACCAACCCCAGAGTCAAATAAAAAGGAGGAGGCTAGCCTCTCCAAAAATTTAAATAGCCCACAAGTTTGTGTGGAAGAACCAGTCCCGAGTACAAGGTACAAGTGGTAGCAATCCCGCGCTCGTTCCGATACCAGGACAGGCCCCAGACCGAGACATTCAACAAGAATGTGCCGAACAGTCTGGGGGACAACGCAGTCTTCGCAATAAGGCTCAGGCGAGCGCTCCATCAAATGGCGGTGCGTCCATTTCGAAGACGACAGAAACTAGTTCCAGGATTGATCGTTTTTTTGCATATAGAGCAATGCCAACACTCCTGAAACTAGTCTCTAAAATAAAAGTTTTCTTTAAACAGTGTTTTTTTTCTTTCATAAAAGAAACACAATACTATATGGAAGCCCTTCGTCAATTTTTATTTTAGCATGGAAGAAAACAAAATCGTTTTCCCACGAGTTCTCTCCCCCCCTCCTTTCCAAGGACCGTCCCCCAGTGCAATACGGCTCACTAATGATTATATCATTCCGATCTTTATGTACATTTCATTAATCAATTGGTGGATCTGGCGATTTAGTCGATGATGCGAGGAAGAAAGGCGTCACCTACCGTCTGATACGATGGAATGTCCATTATTGAAAGTCGACACGGTGTTAAAGATATAGATTAATCGGCTACAAGTACAACCTCCTACTACCACTTATGGGGCAGTAGGAGGGAGAAGCTCACCCCCCACGATCGACTACTCTTAGTCCTTCGCCGCCGTCCTCCCTCCTACCTCAAGTTTTACCATATTTTTTAGTCCGGTGGGAGAAGGAACGGCGGGGGGCGAGGAGGAAAGAGGAGATGAAAAGTAAAGTATATTAGGGGAAAAGTAGTTGATCTCGGGTGACCCTTTTAGTTTAGCTGGGATTAGAAGGATATAATGGAATAGTTCCATTTTCTTTGGTCCTACTGATTAACGTATAATCCGAACAACGACGTGTATTCTTCCTTTACTATTCCATTCTTTATTTGATGCTCTACTGAAAAATAATCGCACCCTTTGTAAAATTGTCGGGTGGGACGATCAATCTCCGTAATAGTTTTTTCTCAATCCATTTATCCTCTTTTATTAATCTGAGGTAACATTAGTCGCGTCTCCGATTGAAGTTATTCAATCGTGTGATATTTATTCCTATAGTTGTAAGACTGTTTATGGAGTAATATTTTGATGGTGGAAAGGGTCTCTGCCCCTTCATAAAGTCATAAAAAGTCAATATTTAAACCAGATTCTGTAACGCAAGAATTCTTCCACATGTCAAAATTTTGATTGTTTACGGTTCTGTTTTGTTGTTATTATTTGCATAATTGAAATCGTTGGCATGTTAAGGAGGTTATTTTGTTGTTTTTCTTAGCTTTATATAATGATTATAAGTCATTTTGCTTTTACTGATTAAGCGGAAAGTTTCTAAAGATTACAACTTTTGTCCGTTGAGACGCAATCTTTAGATGCCGCAAGATAGAGAACAAAGCGGGCTTGTTTTTAAGGTTATTATTAGTTATTTTTTTATGTGATTATGAAGTTGTAAATAACCAACCCCTTCCACCGTAAAAATTTTATATTTTCTGCAAAAGTAAATAGAATCCCATAAATTGGTACAGTTTTGTGGCCTCTAAGGTAAATATTACCCCCTCGTAAATTCCCCCCCGCAATGAATTCCACTAAATGTAGCCAAGTGTTAGTTTAAATTGACAAAAAATTGAAATAAAGGAAAGAATTAACTTATCCTGTATAACATCAATAAAAACAAATAATATTGCTAGGAATTAATTTTAATGTAAATAAAAAATTTGACATCTACGACCAATTAATAGAAGAAGAGATTATATTTAAAGGATCAGGTTTAGTGTTAATTAAGCGCAATGATTCTTAGAAATTGTAAAGGATTTCCATTTTTGTATATTCATTAACCCTCATTGACCCATTGGCGTGCCTCAGCGACATCAGATTTCATGGAGCTTAATTACTTTATTCACAATGTTTCGTTCAATAGCTGTGTGAAATTCGATAGTAAATATGTAGCTAAGAAACTTTATTTGAACATTAATTCTCGAAATATTTCATTCAAGCGCCTTTATACCAGTTGCCCAATGTAGGTGATTTTGAAAAAATAACTTGGGGTCATAGAGGGGTAAGTCTTGCCTCTATGACTTGGTTGGGTTTTTTTTTGGGGGGGGGGGTCTTTTGCTTGATGTGTCGCTATTTCTGTTTAACTTATTATTCGTTCTTCTCGTTTTTGAGGGTTAAACATATTTTCAAGGTATTTGGGCGGTGGATGTTATCGATGTCTGTAAAGGAGTTCACTGAAAGCGGTTCATTGAGTTAATCGATCTTGGTAGGTCCTTCAGAACACGGCCACGCACATTTCAAAGCTTGATAGAACATGGTCAACATAGCTAAGTCGGGCGCTCTCATTTATTCTGACTCATGACCTTATGCCCATATGACCTTATGCCCATATGACCTTATGACCATATGAACTTACGACCTTCAAAACTTTGAACAAGTGGGGCAATCCGATACATAGTTAGTTTTCTTTTAATAATTCCAGGTCTAACCTTGGGAGGACCTTGGCAATTATACCATTCGAAGGAAAAGGTAAAACAACATAAGGGTTTCAAATTTCGTTAGAATCGTCCAAATAGTTACTATGCTATTGGCAAATAATTCCCGGACTAACCTTGGGAGGACCTTGATAATTACATCACTCGAAAGAGAATGTAAAACAACATAAGGGTTTCAAATTTCGTTAGAATCGGTCGAATAGTTATGATGTTATTGCCAAAGAACTCAATGAAAAGTAAAATGATTACCACCGAAGGATTGACCTATGGCCTGACATAGTAACTTATTAGAGTGGCTTGGTAGCGATGAGCTACCGAGTCTTATCGCTTCATCTAATTATCCTTAACCTGAATACTAAGAAAACAGAACCTAAACGACCAATAACTTTCAAAAAAAGAAATTGGTAGAGGGAAAACCAAAATTCTGAGGTGACGGTACTTTCCTAACCTAACCTAACCTAACCTTAAATATGATAAACAAAATTATCTCAGGATTTCAATGGCTTCTCACTGAATCGAGGTGTTGTAAACAGCAAAGTAGGATAATAACCACAGGGGTGAACTACTGAACGCCCTCCTAAAATAAGGACCGACCTTTTATAGGTAATGCAAACTTTGTCCCGGTCGGTAATAAATCCTACACTAAAAGTATACATTAATCATTCATAACACAATTCTAGTCCTAATTGTTCTAAACTAAATTAATTATGGCGCATTACCAATTCAAAGCCTGCAAATAGTTACCAAGGACTTACCACGGTGTCTAAGTTTCGTGCAAAGGAGTGCGGAGTATGAATTTAAACCTGAAAATAATCCGTAGTAAACATTGGAATTACATTATACCCATAAATTTAACGTCATAAGTGATCGTTGAAACGCCTTTGTGACGGTTGGAACGGTAATAACCTACGGGAGGTTGTCACCGAAAGGGGGTTAGTAACTTTATTCCCTTAAAAAAATAATGGTAACAGAATTGATACTCAAATAGACACCAAAACGTAGTGAACCTACGTTAACAAAGTAGAGTTCGCAATTTTCATTCCCGTATGGAAGGGAAGGAAACCAGGGAGAGACATTTCGCTTTACAAAAGATCAATGTACAGTCGCCATAATTAGTCATGTCGCACTTTACGCTGAATTTTTTTTTAGAGTGGCAATTTAATATAGTATTTTATTGAGTGTTTGTGGTATATTTTGTTATAAATAAACAAGATAGGATATTTATTTCAAGCAATTCTCTCGATACATTTTGAAACGGTTTTGTTTAAAAGCAGGGTTGCCCAATTTCCCTTACCTTTTTTCCAGCTTAATAAATTATATAAATTCATTTAATTTTTAATCATCTAAATCATAAAAATATTCGCATTAACATTTGGTTATTTTTTGAGCCCTCTAATTAATTTTCCAATCTAATATGTTATGAAAAATATTATTAGTTGGCAGCGCAGGATAACAAAATCTAGCGACAGTCATCCCAAACTTCGCCTTGGTCCGAAACATTCTGAAAAAATATAAGGTGCTTGAAAATTTAAGGGATCATTTACAGTTGCTAACACATGTTTTCCGATGTCAGCCAATTGAATGGAATCAACAGCTCGTTCTGTTTAGGCACTGACAAGAAATTGGTTAAATAAGGAGCGGCAATTGTCCCCTACCTCATTCTCGGACTTTCTTTTTAAACAGCTTTTGGGCCTAATTACGGAAATATCAAACAAGAATATAGATTACACTAGTCAACAATGATTTTGCTACTTGAGTATTAGCTTATGATTTATACTAAATCGAGTATGCTGATTCCGAATCTGTAAACATTTACTCAAGTAGCAGAGACAAAGTTAAAATTTGTTGGCTAGTGTTATTAAACCCTATAATAAATACCACTAAAATAAGCTCGGAAAAACGCCTGAATAAACACCGAATTATTTTTTTTAACCTTTTAACAACCACTCGATCAATAGAGGTTAAAAGAAATGGCAAAATTTCAAACTACCATAAAAAACAAATTTCACTATTAAATTTATGAACTCTAAAATCTTTTTTTTTAAAAATCCTTTGAAATGCCTTTTTCGAGCAAACGGTGAACAAAATAAGGCTTCTCATATGCATTTAAGCAGGAAATTGTTCCCCTTTTGATAGTATCCGTTCCTTTCCCTTAGATAAAATGACAAGTTTTCGCCCCCCTTAAAAGATGCGTAGCAAAGAATGCATCTTCTCCAAAGGGTTCAAAAGATATCAGAGGATTAAAGTGATACGTATTATGCGAAATCACTAAAATTGATCACAAGTAGCCACAATTGGAAATAGTTTAGAAGAGTACAATAAAGAATGGTGATAAAGTATACAAGTAAATATTTTTTAAGGAGTACAGTTAGAATAGTGGCCAAGAGTGCATATTTTTGCTTACTGAACAATTAGAATTGGGAATATTCGTCAGGAGTACAAATATTTGCTTGCCGAACAAGTAGAATTGTGAATACTCGACAAGAGTACAAATCTTTGCTCACCGAACGATTGAATTTTGAATACTCGATAAGAGTACAATTTTTTGCCCACCGAACGAGTAGATTTGTGAATACTCGACAGGAATACATTTTTTGCGCACTGAAGGAGTACAATTATTGTACAATTTATTTGTACAATAGTACAAAGGAATCCCAATTAAGTAGTACACCCAGGAATAGTAGCGAAAAATTCAGTTAAATGCTCACTGAAGTAAAATTGCAAATAGTTTTACAGAGTACTACTGTCTACTCACTGCTAAATGAGTACAATCTGAAATAATGGAAAAGAGCCAAACTAAATGCTCACTGAAGGAATAAATTCTGAAATGGCGACAAAGAGTACAATTAAATTCTCGTTGAGGGAGTACAATAAAGAATAGCAATAAATGGTACAAATTGATGTCCGTCATGGATTACCATCTGAAATTGTGGTGAAGCGTATAAATTTATGCTCACCGAAAGAGTACAATCGGTAATATTTATGATTAATATAAATGGAAGATCACAAGGGATTACAATATGTAGTAGTCAATAAGGACTAATGCACAAGAGTACAAGTGGATGCTCACTGAAGGGATATAATCGGAAGTAGTTGTGAAGAGTACAAGTGGATGCCCACTGAAGGAGCACAATGAGGAATAGTGGACAAAAGAGTAAGTACAAATGTATGTTAATGAGGGAGTACGGTCGGAAATAATGGTAAAGAGTACAAATATATGTTCACCGAAAGAGTACAATCGAAAATAACCGTGGAGTACAAATAAATGGCCAGCTGCTGCTCAGCAATGTCCATTAACATGGTGAGCGGTTGTCAAATCCCTGCACCATCCGGATTACCTCGTCTCCCAATGGGGATTAATTGAATAAAAAGATTTTCGGGATTCGGGGATTTTTTTAATCCCCAAATATTTTATTTTAAAGAGAAATTCACTAATCTGGATTTGCCTTGGTTGGGAGATTAATCCCCCCGAAAGTCTCAGACACCTACGAGGATTAAATCCATTTGATCCGAGAGGTCAGCGCCCCCCCACCCTGGGCCTGTTTTGGCGGATAGGTTTTGTAGCTTCAAGGTACAACCATCGGTTTGGTTACTATTGTTACCTTACTCCCTAGGTAGTATAACCATCGTTTCCATTGTCATGTTTACCTGAAATACATAAAACTCGTGGTCAATGGTGCCGAAGTGTAAAACCATCGAGGCTGTTACTATGGTTTCACGAAAAGTGCTTTCGGGCGATTTGCCTCCTTAAAAAAAGTTGAGCATAAAAATTATTATTAATATTTCGATAAATACGAGTGTCCACCTCCATAAGTCTTTTGCAGACTCCTTTTCTTCTGTTCTTATAAAGGGGTTCCCTTATCTTTTAACGATGCCTTGTGCTCTTTTGTACTCCTCTCAAAAGTGCAGGCTCTCCTTCTTTTACAGATTGATTTTGACGTGAATTCTCTAGGGACGACAACTAACCCCACCTCCTTCTCCTTATACAGAAGTTAAGTGGGAAGCTAACAGTATTGTTGGATCACAATGGGCCTGCCAGAACCTCTCTAGAACTTCCATTGAATCACTCCAGAACTCCCATTGGACCCCTCTAGAACCCCCTTTTCATCTAAGTGAAGTAAAATGCTAACTTGGAGAGAGATAGTCAAGGAAGGAGACGCTCACCGTGGCCCGGCAGAGACTCTTATCCGGCCTGCGATCTGAAATGACGTCACGAGGGAGGATTTGGGGAGCAAAGACACTTGATTATCGTCAGGACGACTCCTCGCCCATTCTGGATCGACGAAATGATGCATAATTTATAGCTAAGATGAGCCCATGATTTCTATTACCAAGGTGACGGCGTATTCTTTGTCGTCAATGCAACGGTATTTCTTTTGTCGTCAAGATAATACTTTGGGGAGATTTTTAGCGTCAAAGTAACGGTGTGTGCATTGTCTTAATGGGAACGCTGCATTATTTGGAACAATGGCGTGTCCATTGTCTTCAAGGAAAT